>CAUYQG010133676.1:0-30579 GCA_963574415.1 Tarsius wallacei | reverse complement strand
CCTCATCTCTACAATAAATCAAAAAATGAGCCGGGCGTGGTAGCGCGCGCCTGTAGTTCCAGCTACTTGGAAGGCTGAGGTGGAAGGATCGCCGGAACCCGGCAGCTCGAGGCTGCGGTGGCTGGGAGCGGCCACTGCACTCCAGTCTGGGCGACAGAGTGAGACTCCAACTCAAAAAAAAAAAAAAAGAATCATTGAACCCTGCCATGTACCTGCTTCTGTCTATTAAGAATGTGAAGTCCTATAAGAAAACCTGGTGCAAAGAGAGGACGTATGTACCAAAAAAAAAAAAAGACTCCCATTTTGTTAGGCCACTGACAAACTATTTTTTTTAAGACTTGGTACTGAGTTGTTATGGGGAAGTTATGTTAGTGACATAAACAAAGAGTCAAGAGACACAGGACCTTTGTCACCACAGGCAAAATTCTCACCTCGCTAGGTTTTACCTAAAAGATGAAAGCGTTGAAACAGGAAGTCTCAAAATCCAGCCTCGTCAAATTTTCTGGGATTTTTTTAGGGGTATGTATGTTTCTGGCTGAACCCAGAGGTGAATTTTACTATTCTTTAGACAGAGAGAACTTTATCCAATCTGCATGAGTTGATAGCCATCAAAACTGAGAGACTGCAATGGAAAAGAAGAGCAAGTTTTCTGTTTCCCAATTCATTTGGCAACTCTGTTGAGAGAAAGTTTAAGGCCAGAAAATGACTGAACTTGTCTCATGGGAGACTTTGAGGTCCTCTACCTTCTGGACACAGACATAAATACTGTAGGAGTCACGTGACAAACAGCAACCATGAGCAGATAGACACTTCTCCGTATTTACGGAGTCCAGCATTCCTCTGGCTTCTTGAGGACCAGTGGCTCTTACCCTTGGAGAGACGGCAGCTTGATATGAATATTAGTATTTTCTTAGTGGTCCCATCAACAGAGCCAGCAATTTCACTATAGCTGTTCCACCTTCCAAAAAGCTGCTAGACAGGAGGAAGAGGCAGAAGATATGTGATAAATGTAGTTAGCTCGTTTGTGAGCACATGTAAGGCACCCTTTGAAGACTTGTAGAAACTGGGAATGTTTTGTCTTTCCATAAATAAGAAGCCCCGATGATGCCTCTGGTTCAGTTCTCTCCAGCAATAAGTGTAAGAAGTGCTCACTCTGAGCTTCTGGGTCATGTGTCTAACCTTCTCTTTCACAAGCTGAGCATTCCACACCCGTTATCTGATGTCAGACCCTCTGGGTGGATGGAAGAATTGATTACCGAGGAAATGATAATAAGATGCTTGACACCAGATAAGACAGACTGTTTTGGTTCGTACCAAGGCTGTATCTCAGACTGTATCCACAGAGAGCCTGTGGAAGCTTGGAGGGCTGCCTTTTGGAAACTTTTGCTCAAATCAAGTCACATCTTAAAGAGAAGAACTTTAGAAACAACTGAAATAAATTTTTCTATTGAATAAATGTCACCCTGTATGGTTGCTAACTCACCATACAAGAACAGTCCAAAGGAAATCAGGATTTCTCCTAGATTCCCATGGCGAGAGGTCAAGGTGTCTAGTCTATCTAACTCACGTGCCCACTTTAACCACCAAAGAAATGTCAACCCTCAGTTGAAATTTGGCTATTATGGTGACTAATTGGTGATAGTACTATGGGTGGGAGAGGTAATTACCTCACTCCTCAAACTTTCAGTCCCATTGAAAGGTGGAACAGCTATAGTTTTACCCATCTTGATTGCTCCATCACTCTAAGTGAAAGTCAAGTTTTCTAACTTCTGTTTTCTGAGGATAACTTAGATGTTTGGGAAGTCACAGAACCATGTGCTGTTTTGGGAAGAAAGAAAATGAGGTGATTTGTCCAACCCCCTCTTACAAAGGTGAAGAAAAAGACCATGAGACCCAACTATAAAGCCATTTAGTAGCAAGTAATGCCATTAAGTAAGCCTCCTGTTACCCAGGAATATGTCTCATCAGCCAGCTCCAAATTGAGTCTTTCATTTCAGAATTTGCCTAAGAAACACACAGATACAGCATACACACACACACACGCGCGCGCGCGCATGCATGCACACACGCACAACAGAGAGGCAAATACAATCACCACACATTACATACACATCCCAATACTAAGCAATCCAAGTCAGCCCCTCCCTCTTCTGTTGGTGTTGTTGTTAGCAGTAAACAGTAGAAAATAAGGAAGTCTTCAGAACCGAGGACGTGGAGTGATACTATAGAGATGCAAAGTAAGCTAAAGCTACCTGTGCTCAGTTTCCTCATTTGTACAATATGGACAATAAAAATACCTCTATCATAAAACTGTTTAAATATGTAACTGGCTACTACATGTAAAACACTTAGAATTAAGCCTGGCCCATGATAAGCAATCAATAGAAATTCACTGTTACTCTCTCCATTGACCTGAATCTGGAAGCTTTATAGTTGCAGCTGTTCACATACCACAGTTCCCCTTCCTGGTACAGATACTGTCTTTGTGGCTCTGTCTCGTTGGGTCAAGAAAGCATCAGATAGTACAGTAGAAGATGGTGGTCATGGTGGAGGAAACTGGTCCTTTACCTCACATAGCTTCCCTTCCCTTCTGTGTAAGATTGCTACTATAACTTTTTAAAATATCTGAAAATTGCACTCAGGGTAATCATATTTAATTTTACTGATATAAATATAGTGGTTGTTTTGGAATGAAATTCAGTTTTCTGTTTAGGTCCTTGGGCATGGTTCACAACTTCTGAACAGCTGTCCTGAAACATGCAAGGGTCTACTCCTCCTAGGCTGACTTTCCCAAATGTAGTCCTGGGGTATTTGGAGCCATGTCACCTCAGGGTACTTGCCTTTAACCAGTGACGTTTGTTCAGCATCTAGCTGTCCTCTCCAAAAGTGCCAGGGTTTAGCTTCAAGCTGCCACTTGGAAATATTGTGGCAATCAGAAGATTGAGTCATTCCAGCAACATTATCGGCTGAGTGACTGACGAGCTGGCACCTTCAGAGAAGCCAGTTCTGATCATTCCCTAGGGCTTCACTTAAGCTCTCAGTCCAGGGGCGGTGGTAGGCATTTGCATTTATGACCTCTAGATAGTTTTTAACAGCAGCCCAGAGCTCAGGCTCAGCAAAAGGGAAAACTATGATCTGTTTATGGTTTCTCTCTGCCAGTGCCTGAGGACTGGAGAGTAGTAAGTTCTGGAAGGTGCTGAAGTTGGGCCAGTGGAGGTTGAGGGAATGTGAATGAGGCACTGACAGCATCTGCTACAGATCATCCTGACTCTGTTCAAATCCACTCACGCCCGTTTAAGTTCAAGCTGTCTTGCCACTGATTCTTAAGGGGGGGTATGGCTGTTGACAATTTAAAAAATTATAGCAGAAAGGTTAGTAGACTAGGCTATAGTCTCTACACAGAAGTCCTTAGGTCACAGTTGATATTTATGACCCCAGGCCTTAAAACCCGAAGGGTCTATGTGTAATACAGCACTTACGTGTAAGTACTTGCTTGTGGAATTGAGTTACCAAACTTGGCTCTGTTAGTCCATGGCTTCTCCAGTTGCCCATTGGGTTACCACCAGGGAAAAAAGCATCTAGAGACATCCCGATAAGGGCCCCTAAGACCCAGGCATACTTCTCTGTGCCTCTGTGATAAAGCAGCAGCCCTGTATCTTCATGATAATCAGCTAACTTCTTTCTTCTCCTGCTTCTCTACTGGCAGGAGGAGCCCCAAATAGCCACATGGCAGCCATCACTTAGAGGCTGCCGTAATGTCTACTGTGTCTCCTAGCAGATCTCTCCATTTCCCAACTGGAAACTATAATCTCAAATCCAGTAAACCCTAAAACATGGGAGGGGACAAGGAGAGAAAACAGATTCCCCAAGCAGGTCACTGGAAATAACAGTGTTAAGAGCCATTCCTCCTCCGACCCCTTGGTTCCTGAACCCATGAATTCTTCCTACTGGAGGCATTGCACCCTCAACAACTATTGACCTAGACTATGCATCACATTTCGAATGACAGTGCCCAAACCCTTGTCACCCTAGGCTGGCACCTCACCTGCACCTTTAAAGCACCATTCAGATTTTCTATCAGATTGGCAAATTTGGGGTGATATGGTATCTAGCAGGACTAGTGAACACCATTGCCATGCGCCAATTATTATACTTTCTTTCCTTGGAGGTGAGTCCATTAGTCCAGGAAATGTTATGTAAGATCCAAAAAGGAAAATCAGACCCTCTGTGAGTGCTCAAATATCTTTCAATGCTAGTGATATGAAGTAAGCCAATCCATCAATCAACCATGAATATTATAGCACACCAGGGTTATTACCTTCCCCCTATCTCCCATCCACATATGTAATCAATGCCACAGTACATCAGGGGTTTTCACTCACCACAAGCAACGGCTTTTCTTGTAGCTATTTGACTACAGGTGATGCGGTTCCAGACTTTATCCTAAGGATCTGCTTCCAAGAATCACTTCTTGTACATGTTGTCTTAGTTTGTGTTCCCCCAGAAGCAGTTGCTGTGAGAAGCTTTTGAGTGTAACTATTTTATTGTGGAATCGAACTCAGGGAATTCTGGTAAGCGAGTGAAGAAAGGAGACAGGGACAGCAAGGCAGTCTTTAAAGGGCACGTGATCAAACAAATTCCCGAGAGTATGGGTGGGATGGGCAACTGGAGTGAAATCCACTCAGGGGAACTCTGGCAGACCATGCATTGCATGATCCCGAGTTCTCCCCTCTGAGGGGCATGGGAGCTGGGGTATTGATTCATCTACTCTCATCCGTCCCTGGTGGAGGCAACTCCTGGAGGAAGACAGGAGGGCTACCAATGCCCCAGCACTTCCAGCTTTGCTGTGGTGTGTAGAGACAGAAAAAACAGGTTGTCAGAGAAAACTTTCAGGCAAGACCCACAAGTGCTGGCAGTTGGAAATTGATCCTGCATGTGCAGACATGGAGAATGATGAGGCCCCATGGGAGAGGTTTCCACCATGTTCAGGAATGATCTATGGATAGTCATTGATAGTTAACATGTATTGAGTGATCAACAGGAATCCGGACATCTCATCACATGGGAATAGTGACAGGAGTTGCCTATTACTATCCTCATTTTCCAAATGGAGAAACTGAGACTCAGAGATGTTAAGCAACTTTCCCAAGGTCACTCAGCTATTTAGGGGAGGTGCCAGGATTCAAAATCAGGCTCTCTTCAACTTTCGAGAATACAGAAAACTGTGATGCAATTGATAGTAAGTCACCAACAGACACTTTCTGCAGAGTTAAATTTTCTTTAACAGCAAAGCTATTAAATATCACAGAAACAACTAAACAAAGCAGAAAGCTACATAACACGCTCTTGATTGTGGGTGCTGGTTTCCCAGATGACTGAGTTTTCATGAGGAGCCACAGTTGCAAATACAAACAGCTCTCTGGAGTCAAGCCTTTAGCCGACATGAGGCAATACACTCTTCCATTCTCATAGACTTTTGACTACCTCCATACCCAGGCTGTCCCAAATCCACATTTCACCCTATTGGAAATGATTTCTTACATCACTAGCTACATGTGTACCCCAGCCCATTACTGAGCATTGGTTGTGAGATTGGCTGACGTGATTGTCAATTTTCTAGGTATAGTTTTGCCCAACTGGTTTAGGCTTTAGGCATGCCTGAGGTTCATCTTGCAAAGATGAAGAATAGGGACTGAGGATAAATGTCCTGAAGGAAAGAAGCCTTAAAGGGGACACAATAAGAACTAGAAATGCAATATCTCCAAGGCCAGTCAAGTGTCATAAAATGAGGAAAGCAGACTCAGTGAAATAATAAGGAGTAGTGAGGACTGTGGCACACAGGCCAGCACACTCCCTGTCTAAAAGTGGCAACTGTTACTCAGCTCAGCCATTCACAGTAGTCCTTCTTCATCTGTGGGGATATGTCCCAAGAATCCCCTCCCCCAGTGGATATCTGAAACCATGGGTAATACTGACTCTGTATATACTATGTTTTTTTTCCATCTAATAATTGAGTTTTAAGTGACAGTATCTAATTTACAATTATTTAAAATACCATGTGTGCTAATTTCCAAGCCTTGCCTTAATATTTGAAAGACTAATTGCTGGAAGTGGGATTCTGCCTGGATGTGACCCCTGAATGAAGGAAAAAGGTTTCATACATGGAAATTACAGAGAAACAGGTCTCGGTCCTAAAAAGGACACATTTTCTAATAGTATAGTTCAAAGGCAGAATGGCCTGCCTGCTGCAGAATTGCTCATTTCTAGAGGTATTCAAGTGTCACCTGGACGATCTTTTTGCCAGAACCGTGTAAAGGAGGATCAGCATCAGATGGATGGGATGTTAGGCTTCGTGTCTCCCTTCCAGTGTTGAGCTTTTCTGAATCAAAATCACTGCTTTCTTCACTAAGGTTTCAGTTCAAGCCATAGTGGGCAGAGTGAGCCTTTTGGTTTTACTTACTGTGTCATACATAGAACACATGTGTGCCACTTCTGGTATGTTAATGTAAAATGTGATCGGGATGTCTTTTCCAAGGGAAAATGTTTCTAAGACTGATTATTACTATTTTATACTTCCTATCTCTTGGGTTTGCCTTGCCCTGAGTTGGCCTGTATTTCTTCAAACCCACTCAGCAAGGTTCAGCTTGGCTTGGCTGTGTCTCTGATGGTTTTATTTTCTATGGAAATAAATGCACACCGACTCTGATAATTTACACATGTTCAAAAGTAACCATAAGGCAAAACTAACACTTTAGCATATATTTCAAAATTGCCATAAATCTGGGATTTGGAAATGAATAGATTCTCTTCCTCTGAAGACATATATTTGCTACTACTGGTATTTTCTGTACCCTGAAAGATATTAACTAACTCACTATAACACTTAAAAAATGAACATTTAAGCAAAAATAATTTGGCCAATTAAACCAGATACATCAACTGATTCAACGACAAAAAGTCAGAAACACATAGCCTTGGTTTCACATGGAGGTATTCAAGACCAGCGTCTGTTTTATTTTTGACAGCTGCGTCTGGTCCTCATCTCCATCTAACACTTTCGGTAGAGCTTGACTTCAGTATGAAACTTGCCCATATCTTCAGATCTATAAAGGACAGATTTTAATCATTATTCTGAAAATGCTTTTCCTTCCATAAGAAAATGAAGACCAAAAAAAAAAAAAAAAAAGGCTGCTTTGCATTAAAATGCTTATTTTAGCCTCGAAGATAAGCCCTAGCCATTCTCAGATGCTTAAATATTCTGGTTTGGAAGATCTTTACTGCATGGTTCTTGGCCTGGCGCCTCATCACGTTCAAGAATTGACTTGAATGTACTGTTTTTCAGTCGTTTGTTTGCAAAGTCTAATCTGAAAGGGGAACAAATATTATCATTAAGGACCTTTTGTGTGCAAGAGTTGTGCCAGGCATTTAGTATATGTTGTCTCATTTAAGCCTTACAACCAGTGGGGTGGCATTATTGCTTGCGTGAGCAAGAAGTCTTGGGGGATCAGAATCAGATCAGGGCATGGGACTCAGGTCACCCAGCTCCAAGGTTCACACATTTTTTTTCAGTGTAAGAAAAATGGTAGAGGACAGAGAAGGGGAATCCGTTTTAAACTTAGGTAATCCAACATTACATTTCAGAAAACTATTTATGAAACTCTCTCCTTAAATCATAATTTCAGTTACACACAGTAAATTGAACTGTAAGGAGACCTCAGTGCAAGCGTGTGTTGATTAGCGATAGAGTAAATCTGTGGGGTCGAAAAGTCACTAAATCCTATCACAGATTGTACTAGCTACTGACTGACTTTCAGCTGTTAGACTGATCATTGACAGATAACTGGAGTAATGTGCCCCTAAAAGCTTTGAGTGAACTTCAGGATTGTTCTTTTCCTTGATTGTACAATCTGTGTGTGCCTTCTCTGATAACCTCTATGAATACTCGAAGTAAGACTTTGAGCTGACATCCCAAGGTCAATATCCCAATCCTGCCTTTACTTTTTCCTTGATGTTTAAACAGTATGTGGAATCAATATTCCTTCAAGGGTCTTTTTAGTGCTTTCTACCAAGAAGTTCTTATTGAGAGCTGCATTCAGTTCAACTTTCTTTCTCCGTTCCTACCCCGGTTTAGCGTGTTGAAAAATCTTTTCGCATCAGCATTTATGCAGCATATAATTTTTTAACTCTCATCCAACAGGCACATTTGGATTTACTATTTCACTTGAACAGTTGGTGTTTACTGGCAGCAACAAGAACAAAATTTATAGCAGTAAATGGAAGCTGAACTCGCATGCTGGCTTTGCACTGAAGAACTTTGTGCTTGCCATTTCCTAATTGTGAAAACAATATGTCCAAGATTTTGCAGTCATCAGCGTTCTGATGTAACGACTTCCATCTGGTCAAAGGAAGAAATGCAGAACCTCTATCTCCTTGAGTTTAATTTTACTCCAATGCAAAGGTAACTGGCTTAGGAGGATGTTGGAAGGCAGGAAAAATTCAGACTAAATACATTCTGAAAAGCATCTGTAGCATCCACTTTTCCAGAGGATAATTTTCCTGAAGAGCGAACAGGGGGTAGGGAGAGAATTTGCCATGATCTTCTTAATGGAAGCAGCTCTAACTGGAGCAAGATGACAGGATTACTTGGAGGTGAGAGAGGATAAAGAAAGCGGGATGATTTGTGGGGCGTTCCAATTGGAGGTAATAAGAAGTCAGAGATCCACAGAGACCAGGCAATTGGAGAATAATACTGAGGCAATCGAGGCCAACAACGTGGTAATGAGAAACGGTTTAACATCCCATCTCGTCCCATCTGGCATTCAGAATTTGGCGCTGGCTGTTGAAACATGAAGCTCCTGATGGCCCTCGTGCTCTTACAGTGACCTTCTTCACTCATTAGCCAGGAGTCAAAGCCGAAAGAAATGTAGCATAATATTTCAAATGCTTGGTTTGCATTTTTCCATATTCATTGATTCAACAAATATTTGCCGAGCACTGTATCATAGGTTACGAATGGCATTATGTACTGGGGATATGGGTTCACATGCATTTCTTGGCTATCTATTCTAGATGATAAAATGAGAAACATAAAATATGCCTTGAATGGCCTGACTCTGAGGTGTTTCCACTCAAACAACCCAGAAGGAGGATTTTCTATATCTAACTATCTTTATGACTATCTTTATGCTTTATATTAATCTTTTTCTTTACACTTTTTATTTGTCTTCTTCCTGAAATGAGTAGGGAAGGAAAACAGAAGTCTAGGAATAACCCTAGAGCTGTCCTTCACTCTATGAAATAAGTGAGTACTTGGAAGGAAGGGAATTCTATCTGTGATCTTACACTTCCTAAACAGTAGACGCATCACGAACACATTCGCTCCTGGAGTGAGTTATAGGCCACGCACAGTAGGCATTCAGTTTTTAGGTATCAATTGGCCGAGCAGAGGAAGCTGGACTAGATTGTGAGCTAAACTAGGCTGTGAAATCCTGCCCCCAAAAAACTCTTTAAGGGCAGCAACAGGAAACGGAAACTGTGAGAAACCTGCCTCCTGCCCGCTTCCCTCCTCAGATACAGATCATTCTGCAGTTGTGAAAATGACCCAAACTCTGCCCAGTATGCGGCCTCTGGGACTAGGCAAGTAGGCCCCTCTTGGTCTGCCTCTACCATCACACATTCTGTGTCTGTCACAGAACTGCTTCTCTGTCCCCTGTTCCCCTCACCTCTGAGCTCTTGTTGGAAATTCAATCTGTGAAGCCACAAAACCCAGAGTAGAAGGGAATGGACTATAGCATGCATTCAAGCTATCTTGTCCCAGCTCACCCCATCCTTGCTGGGGTCATTGTAGGGAGACATAAGAATCCCGCTTGTCTGTTAACAATTTTTCACTCAGAACCACCAAACACAAGCTCCCTTCTCCTCACACTGCTGCCTCTATCTGGGGTCCCACCATGCCCCGTGTCAAGAGCTAGACATGCTGTTTCATCCACATTAACTCTGGTCTTGAGTAACTTTGCTTTTTTTTCTGACCTGTCTCTTTCAACTCTGGTGGTGAATTCTCACTCTGTGACCGCAACTCCCTCTCCTGTCACTCACATTTTTCAGAGCAACCCCAATCTATCTGGCATGTTTTTAGAATGTTAAGCCTGAAAGGGAAAGCCACTCTGTGGATATGTATATCTAACAGGATAATACCAACTTGAGACTTTTTCTGTTGTCTCAGTGATAGCTGAGGCCCCAGAGCGGAGAGCAAATGTTAAATACTCGTCTATTCTAAAGAGATGTCACTTGCTAAGGGGTGATGAAAAAATGATCCAGTAACCCTGAGTTTGTCATTCAATCTCAGGTTTATAAGGGGAGACTTGGGAGTTGGTGAGAGAGGTGAGGATCTCATCAGAGAGAACTTTTAGACTACTGAAATGCCTCCTCTTTTCTTATCTATGTTTTTCCCTCATCTTAAGCAAATGACAAAGGGCTTCAGAGAATCCTTAAAAGAGCTGATCTCTTGAACATCCATTGTAATACTATAAGAAAAGGACTGACAGTGATGGGAAACCATGGGAGGGGGAGGGGAAGGGAGGAGGGATTAGCGGTAGTAATATCTGTCTGGGGACGGGGAAACACCCTTTATCAACAAGGGTGCCTGAACGAAGCATATTTGTATCCCTAACCCTTAACTGTACCCCACAATATCAAAATAAAAAATATTGATATATATATTTTAAAAAGAGCTGATCTAGAATCCCTGAGCATTGGGCAGCATAGAGTGTATTCGTTTCTATTGCTGCTAAAACAAATTAGCACATCTTAAAGATAGCAAAACCGACTACCTCACCATCTGTAGGTCAGAAGTCCGGTGAGTTCAGCTGGTGTCTCTGCTTGGAGCCTCACCGGGCTGGAATCAGGGTGTTGGCTTGACTCTATTTCCTTCTAGAAGCTCTGGGGGAGAATCCATTTTCAGGTTCATGCATGGTGTTGGCAGAATTCAGTTCCATTTGCCTGTTGGACTGAGGTCCCTCTTTCCTTGCAGGTTGTCAGCTGGGGACCGCCATTGGCTCCTTGTAGTCTCTCTCTGGTTCTTGTCCCAAGGCCCCTGTTTCAGAGCCAGCAAGAGAGCATGGAATCCTTCTCACAAGACCATATCTTTGACTACAGTAGGGAAATGTTCTCTGCTTTTAAAGGCTCATGTAATTATATTGGGCCCACTTGATAATCCAGGATAATCCCCTCATCTCAAAATCTGTTACCTTAACCACATCTGCAAAGTCTCTGTTGCTATGTAATGTAAACTAATCACAGGTCCTGGGGATTAGGGCGAGGACATCTTTTGGGGGGCCTCATTCAGCCTGCCACATAGAGATTAGTGCCCCAAAAAATCAGAAGGTGAAAAGCTAGACAGAACAGCCTGCGGCAGCTGAAGAAAAAAAAAAAAAGACAGCGAGAGCCAGAGCAAGTTACACTTCCACTGATGGGGCAGCGAAAGAGGTGATGTCTGGAAGGATTCCGGAAGGAGAGCTGGACTCAGCCCAGAATGGAACTCTGCTCAAGATGACCACCAGGAGGCACAGGGAACTCCAGCAGGAGGAAGTTAGAAGTGGACTTCCAGAAGTCAGGGGCAGAGAGGAAGTCACAAGCAGCCAGCTGGAGGAGACCCCTGTGACAGGTGCTCCACAGTGGAGGTGTTTTAGAGGAATTCTAAAATGCCCCTTGAGAAAACACCAGCCTCCAGACAACTTCCACCCCAGTTAACGCTGTCAAGTTACAGCCTCGCCTTTCTTATTGCTGTTCCGGTGCTGGAGGACCCAAAGGCAGCAAGCAAGCCAAAGAAGAGTAGCAGAAAAGCAAGATGGAGAGTGTCATGCCTTGACACTCTGCTTCCCTACCACACCCGCTGAGGCATGTCTGGACTGGAAGCACAGGAATCTTTGAGTTGAGTGAACAATTGAAGCTTTCATATCAGACCACACTAGATCTTAAAGATCTCAAAACACAAAGTATTTTTTAGTATCTGAAAGGTGACCCAAGTGTTATGAATCAGCCTAAGATTTTATCCCCAAATAAGGAAACGAATTCATCAAGCTATTCTAAAAAATAGAAGTGTTGCTTTCTCCTTGCTCTTTTTCATGTAATAGACCAGATGCATAAACTACCCAACTCTTCCCTAACAAAGTCTAGGTTTTGATGATCAAGGGCTATTTCAGAAAAGTCAAACATCTCATTGACAAGAACTCAGACCTTCATTGTGTTAAAATGTTTGGTTACAGCTTAATGATTGCCTTTGCGAAGCCAGATATTAAGCTTTTATGTGAGATACTATATGCATGAAGTAATGCCCTCTTGCGACTACATTGTACACAGTACATTCTCTGATAACCGACACTATATCGAAAGAATATTTTGACTGACCAAGAAGGGCTAACTTTTTTATCTCTAATCCTGCCTGGGGCTACTTTTTCTGTGATGTAATGGAAGGAACATTAGACTAGTTGTTGTTCTAGAACTGGGTCTCCCACTCACTATATATACTTGGCAAATCATTTTGCCCATTTGAGAATCAGGAAGGAATGTCTGTCCTTCCTGGATCCTTCCTAGTTCTTTCCTAGTTCATAGGTAGGCAGATAGAATCCAATGACATAAAGGTCATAAAAATGTATTTCTAAGTTATAATCTGTTTATCTCATAAGGTATGATTAGTCATTGAACATTTTTATATATCCTGTAAAAGATTATACTTTTAAAAGAAATCTAGTACACCATGCTTAAAGGACTATTTCTTGAAGAACACAAAAGAAACTCTTGACAATAGTTGTCTTCAGGTAGAGATTTGATGAGCGTGAATGGAAATATGGGAGACTTATTTTTCACTCAATTTTTTGTGTCTCTTGAATTAATACTATACACACACACACACACACACACACACACACACACACACACACAGTATGCATTCAAACCAACAAAGTTGAATAACCATTTGAGAAATTGAAGAAAGAAGATATATTTATTCTTAATTGTAAAAAATTGAACACAGTCTAATCTTTCTGCAAAATGGCTTTTTAGGACCTTTAATACTTCAGGATTAAGTGAGATGATTTAGTTGACAGAACTAGCACTGAACTTGGCACGTAGTAGGTATTCAAAAAGTGGTAGTGCCTGTGCCTTGAGGCTATCATTTGACTCTCAACTCCCAGTGAATTAGCTATATACAAGGCTATAGTTAATGGGATGCTGGATATTAGAAAGTTTATTGGATTTTACCAGGATGTTGGACACAGCTGGTAAGTGGAAAATGCCAGAAAGTTGATGAATCATCTGGTAAACTAGTGGAAAAGGTAAGTGGAGCCAGAAAGAGGCCAGAGAGGGCAAGGAAACAGAGCAGGTCTGGAGAACAGTAACTATACTCATTATATCATGTAATCAGCTTTTTGGTTGCTGATGTTTCCATAACATTAAGTGCATTTTGCAGATTGAAGTTATTCTGATATTGCTATTAAATGCTTATTAATTAACACATAGCTTGAAATCTCATTAGCCGGACTGGAATTTTTTTTCATATTTATGATTTCTCCTCTTTTAATGTTCAGGAGCAGTAAGTCCATAAACCAGAACTCTTTATGAGAAGCTCTAACACCTAGCCCTAATGCCAAGGCTGAGAATCTGATAGCATAGCTATTAAAAATTAAGACCCCTGAAAGACTTCAATTTCTGCTAACAAAAATGCCCAAGGCAGCCAGACACTATGTCTCCCTTTTTGTTTTAATGTAGTTGCATCAATTCTGCTACTCTGTTTGAAGCAAGCACCTAGAATGACATTTACAAAGCCGGCAAAATGAAAACAAAACAAAAACGAGAACGATCCCATGCAGAAATCCCCACCCATGCTAAAACATTATTGGCAATGTTGAGACAGCTATGGGACAATTTAAAATTTTGCTGCTCCAAGCGGGGTCCTTAAAAAGCCTCATCAGCATCACATGAGAGCTTTGTTTCCAACGCAGAATCTCCCTCCCCCAAGACCTACGCAATCAGAATCTCCAGTTTTATAAGATCCCCCAGGTGATTTCTATGAACATTGAAATTTGAGAAGCACTGATATAAGTGTATCGATGGGCTTTAGGTAAAAAAGATGCTGATGAAAAGGCAGCATTCATCTTATCTCAGAAAGAAGAAATGGTCAACTTTAGACTATTCCTTGAGAATAAGTAATTAGTATATGAATTCAGTCAAAAATATAACATAGAAACACTTTTTCAGAGAAAAGGCTTTAGGACCATGGAACCCTTTGAGGATCATGGGAATTTAAAAAAGGAAATAGAAGAAGAGGAGGAGGAGGAGGAGAAAGAGGAGGAAGCAGCAGCAGCTCAAAGTTGGAGGTGCTAAGCCTTGGCAACTGATTGAATGTTAAGTCAGAGAAGACTAGAGGCGCCCCACTCTGGTGACTCGAGTGACAACTGGGGGCTGTTGGCTGAAGATGGGAATCTACTAACTAGTGTGGTGACGATGAAATGGAGCCCCATGGACAACCTAAGACCTTTAAAATCTAGGATTTTTCTTCACAGGATTGTCTGTTTTCTAAATCAGTGATTCATTTTGACACCCAGAGTTGTTTTTGCTGCTTCCCACTCCCCTACCCCCCAGGTCCTTGATTTAAAAGACTCCCTCTATCAAACACTCTCCATCTGTTAAGAATATTTTTCCCATTTTTATTAATTAAAGTGCTTCTGATCAGTGTGAGATAATGTGTGGGACCATTAAGATTGCTGTAATTCCAGATAAAAGCAGAGAAACTTGATAATTTAGTTGGTGTATGAAGCTCGCTGCACATGATTTTAGCTAGCAAATAACCCAAGAATGTATCCTAAGGTTGAGCGTGAGCAAAGTCTGCTGCTAGTCTAAGTGAAATTTCCTGGGACTGTAGGTAAAATGGACAACAGTGGGGGAAACAAGAAGAGTTTTCCTAACACTTCTTCAATAAGCACGTCCCACAAACAAATGAACAGATTCAGCTGAAACCACCAGGAGTGCACATACACACCTGGGAATGCCCAATCCTGTCCCACTTGGAAATAGACTAGAGAAACTGTGGACGTCTGCAATCAGCTAGGGACTCTTTGTTTTAAATTTAGGAATAATAAAATAAAGGGAGGAACAAAGCCTCTGAACTGTTGCTTGCAAGGTGGAAGGCTCTCATTGTAGGGCTCCAGGTTATAACCTATTACCACGAATAATTACTCCTTGAATGTGCCTATATAATACACCAGGCTATCAGGATGATAGCCAACTTTATGTTACATTTTTGGTGATTCAAGGAATTCTGTTACAAAAGATGACATTTCTGAGAGTGGAAATTTACTTACGTGGAACCAAAGTCTTAACTCCTTGAGTAATTTTTAGTTGGCAGAGGTACAAATTTTTCTCAAATAGAGATTTTTAGTAAGATTTTCAATCAACAAAAAATTAAGAAACTCTTAATGGACTAACTTTTATAGGTATGTAAACTAGATAAAAGATTGAGCTCTGTGTTGGCAAGTTTGGAATAAAATGTGGCAGCTGATATGTATAAATGATTATTTGGGTTCCAGCTTGAACAGATAGAAAGCAACTCTTGTTAAACCTCTTTTCTATGTGTAGGTCAGGTACAGTCTTCCTGAATTTGAGTGGTGCTTGTGGATTTTCATGTTACAACAACCAGGTGAATAAGTTACAGTAGTTCAATGTTAATAGTAATTAATACACGGGTTTAGTTAGCAAGTTAGAGCTGTTTCAGATTAGGCACGACTTTACAGCAGACAGTTTTATAAGAAAAATGGAATTAATTTAATACAGCCACTTGAATTAAAATATCTTTTATATTCTCTCTGTTCCCTTGGAGCTGATGACAAATCTAGAGACACACGCTAAAACAAGCAGACCAGAAAATCACATCCTTCTAGTTCTCACTTTGTACAGGGCACAATTCATATATCATAGAAGAGAATATGTATTGACTTGGGCATCTGTGAACACAGCCGGAAAACAAGCAGACTGTAAAATTGTATGGTGGGTGAGGTGACATTTTCTTGGCTACCTCAATGTTCAGATCAGAAGCATAAGAGCCCAGGCTGAGGGCACCAGCACACCACATCTTCTGCCTTATTCTTCGGGCCAGAGCACATCACATGGCAAGCCTACAATCAAGGGTGGGGCAGGGCACCCCAGTCAGTGTTGGGGGGACACTGCAAAGTTGCATGGCAAAGGGTACAGATATAGCCTCAAATATCTTTCTTTCTTCCTTTCTTTCTTTCCTTCTTCATATGTTAGTCAGACTTTAAAATGGGGATCTTGCAAGCCTAATGGCTAGGTCAGGGCAAGATGGAGTTGAAAGATCCTTCAAATGAACCAGGTCTAGTCCTTTGCCTCCTGCATTTTGGGAACATGGTGGTGTACAGGAGAGCACCATTAAACTACAACATGCAATCTGTGTAAAAGCTACACAGCACTGTTTTTATGAGTATAGCACTAAGCCATCTTAGACCTTTAGACAGTTTTGTTGTGGTGGTTTTAGTCTTTATAGAAAGGAGCTATTTAGTTTACTTGGAAGATTAACAAATTCTCAGACTAAGTTCTATTCTTATTTCCCTCCTAAATTCATCTTGCAGGCATGTGACACTATTTTTTCATTGCTTTCTTAAAAAAGGATGAGAAGAACTGGTCGCAATCCTCTTCATACAATAGAACTTAGTTTAGCATTAAAAAAAAGTTTAAGATGAAAATGAGAAACTCCCTATATTTACCAGAAAAGTAAGCAAATATTTGTGTAAATGAGAGTAGAAAAGCCCTTTCTAAGTAACATAGTGTCAAAGGCAGGAACCCTAGAAGGAAAAATTTATAGATCTGACTGTATATGAATTTAAAATATTTGTATATTAGAGCCCACCTTAGAGAAAACAAAATGCAAGTGAGAAACTGGTAAAGTATACTTGTGATTCTTATGCAGATTGAAATGTGTGTTATTTGTTGCATTATTTGTTACTACCAAAATCCCACTAAAATTAGGTTAAAGGAATGAACGTAAGCAGAACAGAGAAAGAGACAATGGACAAGGGACATCAAATTTTTGAAAGACAGAGCAAATGGAAAGATCAGTAGAGTTGAGAACTCTAAGCATAAAGTACCTGTGAAGGAAAAGCCAGTGAGAAGCAAACCAACCCTGTAAGGCAGCACTAGAAAGTCCAGAAATGGAAGGTACTAGCTAGTGTGGGAAGCAGTGGGAACAAGGAATGATGTAATATCCAATAATATGATCAGTAGGGTCTTTAAAATCATTAGAAAATAAATGTAAATTCTTAAATGTAATTCTTATACGGCTGCAAAAGCTTAAAATATAATATTCAGCATTTTTTTTCATTCAGTCAACAAATATATAGCCGAAGCCAGATAATCCTTCGGAAGAGTTTTGCTCAAAAGTTCCATTTATGTTTCTTTCATTGAGAAAGGTAACAGTTAAGTGGAGAAGAATGTGGGGTTGTGGCAGATTGTGGCAATGGCCCCCTTTCCTCAACCCTCCCTGATATGTGCACTTTGCCATGTAACTTTGCAGTGTCCCCCAAAATGACTTGGGTGACCTGCCCCACCCTTGATTCTCAGCTTGCCATGTGACAGGCTTTTGTCCCAAGAATAAAGGGAAAGTGATGATGTGCTGGTGCCAAGCCTAGACCGAGGCCTGGACTCTTTTATTTTACTGTGGGAATGTGCCAGGGCTTGCCTGCAATCCCAGGAGGAGGAATCAATGTGAACATTGAGGTAGCCATGAAAATGTCACCTGTCTCACTCCACCATTTTATAATTTGCTCATGTTTCAACTTTCTTAAGTTCCTAGGTCAATACACGTCCTTCTATTAATATATTTTTTGGAGATTTTTGAGTATCAGTATACTTCTGGGAAATCAAGTTACATTTTCTCTATAGGATTTTTCTGCCTATTTACATTAAATAAAAGAATTTCTTTTCACAAAATAAGAAATGCTGTAATGCAGAATGGGTTCAGCCACCATCACAGAATTATCTACAGCAACATTAACTCAGCACTTTAGAATTTGGGAACAAGAATCCAAAGTACTATTAACCTTCATAAACTATTCCCACTAATTGTTTTCATTTTTTAAAAAATTAAACTTATTTTGAGAAGATTGTAAGTTTGCATGAAGTTACAAGAAATACTACAAAGATTCTGTATGCCTTTTGCCCAATTTCTCCCAATGGTATGGCATCCAGGATATTTACATTATAGCAATCCATTGAACTTACTTAGATCTCCCCAATTTTATGTGTACTCATTTGCAATATTACTTTAAGGCTATACAGTAGTCCACTGTATCAATAAATGTATCAAATTTTCTTGAGCAATCCCTTATTTTTGGACAATAGTATGTTTCTAATTTTCAGTAAAGTAAGTGTTCTATCAACATTTTACTATAAAGATTATTATGTATATCTGTATTTACAGATTAAATTTCTTCAAGTAGAAATATTAAGTCAGAGAAGTTACCTAGTTTTAATAATTATTTTTTAATTCTCATTAGATAAGTGAACTCTGCCATTGCATAATATACCTTTCTTCAGTAGCTTTAAGCAATAATTTTACACACACACACACACACACACAAATGCACACTAGTCATCTTGGGCTGCCATAACAAAATGCCATAGACTTATAGCAACATATACCCATAATTTATATTCATGTATATTTACATATTCAAAGGTCTCCAAAGTCATGAACAAAATGTTCATTGGTTATTTCTGGGTGGAAGACTGATAGAAAATTCTAGAACTTTTTTATTTGTGTTTTTTGGTGTTTTTCAATTTTTATTCACTGAACACATACTACACTTGTGTTTATAAAATATTAAATTTTTAAAAGAAAAGGATGTTTTAAATGATAAGGTACAGATGGTCAGTATATTTAATAACAAGAGTTTGGGTGGCACATAACCCATCACTAATCAAAAAAACAGCTTTCAATTACACATGCCTTTAAACAAACTAATAGAAAACTAATGAAATTCCACTGTACTTGATGATAGTTGCTATCACCCTCCTCCTACTCTTTTTCAAAATAATTATCAAAACCTTAATCTCTTTTCCACCGGTGTCCTAGTCATTATTTTACATTGTAAAAATTTTTTTTATTCAATATTTTTTATTATGATATTGTGGGGTACAGTTAAGGGTTAGGTATACAAATTACACTGTAAAATTATTTTCCTCTTTTTGGAATGCACACCATACTTCTTTATGTTTTATCCCTGGGGCCCCAAAGCAATGTCAAAATGAGATCTTTTTATTAGTCTCAGTTATTATTAGGAAGCCGTGGGAGGGGTGATGGGAACACACAATATCACAGCTCCTCTTCCTCTTCCCTTGCTGGTGAAATCCAGCAGAAAAATAACAAGCAACAGCAACAAAAATGTACAGGACAACCCCTACAGGGTGAAAGTCCACCGGAGGGAAAGTTGGGATAGTGAAAAGGAAGAGAGGTGCAGCGAAAAGGTTGCTTATTTTAGAAATAAGAGTAGACATTCTCTCAACCAGGATACGCTAGGGGTTCTGCAGTAGCACTACCCTCCAAGTCCTAGAGCTCATGCCTCACTCACTCATGCTATTTGCCCAACACATCGAGTGGGCTCTTTTCATCATTATCGCCCAGTAGCCCAAATTGCAGGAGCAGCCACCGTTTCCAACATCCCTGGTTGCCACACCAGAAGAAAAAAGAGAGAAATTATGAGAGTCCCACACCAGCAATGATGTGCTCTAGCACAGAAGTGCCATACATCAGGTCTACTTGTAACCTAATGCCTAGAATTATTTATATGACCCCACCCAGCCCCCCTCCACAAGAAAGGAGCAGAAGGCCTTCCTACTACAGGCCTAAAACTGAGAAGACCTGGGAATATTTTCCACGCAGCTGGTATCTACAACAGGCATGCTCTGGGCTGACTGGATGCATATAAGCCCAAGTCAGTTGACCACAACGCCCAACCCTCCCGTTTGCAACATCTATGAGTCTCTGTCTGCTGCCAGCAGTGGGCTACCTTGCCTTCACTGGCCACAAGTCTGAAACTTCCCACAAAGGGAAGCCTGCTGACCCAAGTAGAAGGGAATCTGGGTCCCAACCTCTGCCGGCCAGCCACGTGGTCATGGGCTGTGATCTCCCCGTTGACAAAATAAGAAAATCTGTAACACCTCTTCCTGCTCTAACCTGCTTTGATTCTTAGGGCTGTGTACTTGAGCCTCTCCTTTAGTCAAGAGAGGCTCTATGTGCCCACAGCGTGTGCCCAGCCCTGCCTCAGGAGCGGCCCAGGCAGCATCCAGGCAGTGGCCACTCCGCCCTCCAAGGCTTGTAAGTACAAAGGAAGTAGTCATCCATGAGATTCAGAGTGAAAAGTCAGCCCATGTAGCATAATTATGTGTTTTTGTCAAGAGCTAGTAGACTTTAAAAACCAACAAAGAGAAGGCGTACAATTGTAGCAGAGATCAGAAGGAGGGGCAGGAAGGGAACAAGAGGCTTTGTCTACGCAGAGCCACTGGTTCAGCTGTGGGGTTGGTTACACTTAACAACAGAGTTTAGTGAAGTTGTTCTATTTTATACTTTTTTTCCATACTACATCGACAAGTGGATTGTTTTTATTTCACCAAGTCAAACAGTTATTTTACCAGCTTGGGATGTAGTTTATGAATACTAACTAGTAATCCCAATCATTAAGGTCTTAGTCTAGACTTCGTTAGCTTTTGATGGTTTGTGTTGGCCATGCCTTCTTTTTCTTATTTATCACATATTTTTGAAGCATTTTCCCAGCGTCTACCATAGGCTACCAGAGGACACAAAGTCTGATACAATGTGATTCCTGCCTTCAAGGAATCCATCACTGTCTTTGAGGAGAAGTTAGCAAGTAAGAATACACAGATGGAATACTACGGAGCCATAAAGAAGAACAAAATTTCCCTTTGTGGCAACATGGATGCAAATAGACACCATCATTCTAAGTGAACTAACACAGAAACAGAAAACAAAAAACTGAATACCCCACGGGCTCGCTCATAAGTGGGCCCTAAACGTTGGGCATATGGACACAAAGGCCAGAACACAAATGTTGGGCACTGCTAATGGGGGGAAGGGAGGAGATAAGGGGCACACAACCAACCACCGGGTACAATGTCCACTACTAGGGGTAGAGAGGACTTGCTAGAAGCCTACTCCTCACCTGCATGCAATCTACTTAAATAGCAAATCCTCACAGGTACCCCACAATTCCAAAATAAATAAATTTTTTTAAAAAGGAAAGAATAGTTAAACTATGCAGCCACTTTCCCCACTTCTGTTCCATGGCTTTAAGATGGAACTAGGCGACATGACCCTGCAGACCTCTACGTGCTGTCAGACTCCGGGGGTTCCAAATCAGCCCAGTTCAGCACTCTTTCACTTGTCTCCTTTGACCATCCCCTAGGGCAACAGGCCCATCTATTTTTCTGTTTTCCAGCACCCCCACCCACCCCGTCTCCCCTGATAATCCCCTTCTCCAACAGCTTTTACAGAATGCTTCTGGAAACAACCAGCAACTGCCTCAGGACTTCCCCTGCTGTATTGTATGGAGCATAGGCTTCCATTTAACAGGAGAGATGTGTTTCGTTTGTTTGTTTGATTGGTTGGTTTTTGAGTTGGGGTCTCACTGTGTTGCCCAGACTGGACTAGAAGTGGCATGATCACAGCTCACCACAGCTTCAACCTCCTGGGCTTAGTTGATCTTTACACCTCAGCTTCTCAAGTAGCTAGGATTACAGACACAAGCAACCACAACCCGCTAATTTTTTTAAAAAATTTTTTGGAGAGATGAGGTCTCTCTATGTTGCCCAAACAGGTCTAGAACTCCTGGGCTTAAACAATGCTCCCACCTCAGCCTCTCTAATTGCTGGAATTATAGGTGTGAGCCATTGTGCCTGGCCAGTTTATTTGTTGCAGTTAAATTTTCCTTGAAAATACACAAGGGTTTAAGTTAAAAGTAAAATTACATTTTTTTCTTCCTTCCTTCCTTTCTCCCTTCCTTCCTTCCTTTCTTTTGAGTCAGAGTCTTACTCTGTTGCTCAGGCTGGAGTACAGCAGCACAATCACAGCTCATCGCAGATTTGATCTGAGCTCAGGCGATCCTTCTCCCTCAGCCTCCTAAATAGCTGGGACTACAGATACATACCACCACCTCTGGCTAATTTTTTGATTTCATTTTTTGTTAAGAGGAGGTCTCCCTGTGTTGTCCGGGTTAGTCTTGAACTCTTGAGCTCCAGCAGTCCTCCCTCCTCAGCCTCCCAGAGCGCTGGAATTACAGGCATGAGCCACTGCAACATGGTCCAAAATTGCATTTTTCCAAATCACCAAACTTTTTGACAAAATTCAAAATGTTTAAAGAAATAGGTCAGCAGGCTTTCTGAAAGTGTCAGGGTTTCCCATCTGCAGTGAGATTTGTGAATATCATGTGAGGCCTTTTCATGTGATAACCTCATCATTCTGACAGCTCACTGGTTGGCCATGCCTTTTATTTCTCCACAGATGGGTAGTGTGCCCTGGGGATTGGCTGAGTACCTGTGAGTTTCCTAATTAGGACTGTGACCTTGACCATGCACCCTAAGTTCCTGGGCCTAAGGAAATAAAGATGGCACCAACTTCACCTACAATTGACTCTAGAGTCTTCAAGTCTCTAGGCTTACTGAGATTCTTGGATGACATTCCCGTCCAGTTATCGTTTTCTTTTTTTTGGGGGGGGGGGGCAGGGGAGCAGAGGTGAAGATGGAATTATCTATATCCTTAATTTTATGGGCAAATTCTAACACTATACCATGTCTTTCAAGGCAATGTTTTGAACACCATACATTCTGAACATCTATCTGCCTTAGGTACACAGAACGTGGAGCAAAATTCCCAGCAGGCAATGAAATGAAGAGCTGCCCCCTCGGAGCTGTGAAATGAAGGGCCACGTCCTCTGAGGGTAGGGATTGGAATTATGGCTATGCTGAAGACTATAACCCTATGAGTTCTGTGATTTCTTTTTGTCCTTCCTCTGCTAATATGTGCTAAGTGTTACCCAAGAAGAAGAAGTTTTGTGTGCACATGTGTGAATGCATGTGTGAGTCAGGGATTTCTGAATGTATGCAGAAGAGATTGAGAAATAGTTTTATGGTACCCACAAACATGAGGTTGAAAGGACAGACCGAGAGTGGGAAGCCATTTTTCATCTTGTTCTTAAACCCTGACACAATGATGAGAAAGTAGAAGCTATGCTTTTGGAGAAATCTACACTTTAGGTAAAATTAACTGCCGACTTTGTCTTTTCAGAAACAGACTTCCTGTGCCAGGTATCAGAGGTATCTCATAGCGGCAATCAAGCTTGCCTAGAACAAAGGGAATATACAAGGCCTAAGACATTATGCATTGGGCAAGGACTGTAAAAGTCATGAAACTTGTAATTACAAAAGTTATAACCACTCAGAGGGAGAGCAGGTGGGGATTCGAACTTCCAGTAAATTGGGCACTATCTACAGGGAAGCCAAGGATCCCCCAAAGCTACCCACTGGGAATGCCTAGGAGATAAGGGGAAGTACACCCTCCATTAGCACTAAAGAATGTTCAGGAAGGTGCAGGAGAATTAAAATCCTTGTCACCCCTTTCTCTAGGGGCTATGATAATGTGGACGGACATTAGTGGGTCTCTGTGTCACAGGTTTTCCAAGACATCCACAGGTGGTCGATAAGGAAGTCATGTGAAACATCACGGAAAAGGATTTAAGTCAGGGCTTTGGGGGGCTATGACGCCACACTCACCTAGAGTATAGGCCCACTCCCTGTCTGTGGGGGGTGAACCTTTCTTAAATAAATCTTTTCTTTTCTCACCTCTATGTGTTGCAATTCTTTGCATTTACTCGGATCTCTGGGTTGCCAGTGCGCACCTCCAGCTTGTCAGCCCCGGCAGTGCTGCGCCTCCCAGCGCCTCTCCACCCTCACCCTGTCCGTACCTGAACAGAGGTCTAGGTATTTTTTTTTTCTTTATCTCTTTCTTTTTAGTAAGTGTGTTTGTATGTGTTTGGGGGGGCCCCCAAAATGGAATTTATTTATAAAAAATTGCATATTTATTTTTACATATTTAAACTTCAGTCATCTTCGAAGTACTCTCTGTTTGATGCAATAACACCTATAGAGATGCTTTTTTCACTGCTCAAAACAGTTTTTGAACTCGTGAATTTTGATGCGTTTTAAAAAGTGCTTCTGCCATTTTTTGTTTCACCTCTTCCACATTGGCAAAACGTGTCCCTTTGAGGACTATTTTCATTCAGGGAAACAAAAAAAGTTGCTGGAGTGAGATAGGGTGAAGAGAAAGGGTGGAGCACAGGGGTCGTAAAAACTGCTGAAACTCAGCGTAGTGTGGGCAGGTGCATTGTCATGGTGGAAGAACCAGTCTCCTGTTTGCCACAACTCAAGACGCTTCTTCCACAAATTGTGATGCAATCAAAACATCCAGATAAAAATTTTGATTGACCATTTGATCTTGAGGAACAAATTCAGAGTATACTACAAAGGGCCTGCTCTCCAAAAGATAATTCCAGGTGGTTTTTTTTTTTGGTGGGGGGGAGTTTCCCCTCATATGTGGATGAGGGCTGGAGAATTGACAAAAGCTTGAACTAAGTACTCATTTATCTAGTCAATCTGAAGGTAATTCAGGATGAGACCTGATTTCACATCTGCGTAGTCGCAGTGTTTTCTTTTCCACTGAGTTGCTCATCTGGGAGGTGGGGGTCATGGATGTGGGCTCCACACCTGTGAGGGCCTGGTCTCATTCTTGCCTGACAAACCGAGGCCTGGGCTCCCAATACCCCCAGGGCTCCTGTGTCTGTTGGTCTCAACTCCCTGGGCCTGCTGTCCTCTTTCACTTCCCTGAGGAGATTCAAAGTTAGCCTCTTGACTTTTCTCTGACTCTACACACACCCCCACACAAGATTAGAATGTACAAAGCTGCATATTGCCCTGGTTTCCAGTTATTCTGTGTGAACACTTGGTGTTAAAGCCAGGCAAGCTGGCCCCCCAGCTTCCACCCTCTTCCAGAATGAGGCATCTTCTCCCTGCTTCCCCCTTCTGGGCTCTGGCTCATTGCATGTAAACCATCTGGGAATCTTGTTAAAGTGAAGCTTCTCTTTCAGTAGATCTGTGAGGGGGCCTGAGATTCTGTGTTTCTCCCAAGCTCCATGTAGACAGATGCAGTCTGGACTGGGCCTGAGGCAGTCATAGTTAGCATAGCACAGTTTTCTTAGGCAGATCTAACTTAGACAATTAAGGAGCAGGGTGGCTAAGTGCTCAGGCACCCTTCTTATCAGTACACAACCTTCGCTCTACTGATCAGGCATAACGACCTGACCATCTTGAGAGTTGCAATGTGGAATTATTAATGCAGTAAGTCACAGAAACAATGAGAAATTACTCAAAGTGTGGAGACATGATGTTTTAAAAATAAAAAGCCCAAATCTAGCTAGGCAGTAACTTTCCTCTACTTAGAGGTCCTTGAGACATATGTGAACTTAAAAGGTTGAGCGATAGTAATCAAAACCATGACCAGATCCGTGCAGCCCTCCACTCTTAACTTATGGAATAGTTTGCTTAATGGTTGTTGTGAACTTATATAAAGTTTCTTGTTGGAGGCAAGGTTGTGTCTTTCTCTCTAAGCCACAATGTTCACCCTTGAACTTTTTTCCCACTGTATAATAAATTATACTTTGAGTCTCACTCTTTAGTTCTTTCTCTTAGCAGAGTAAAAAACCCTACATATTCCAGCATCAGGCCCACACTTTGAGAACAAATCTTCAAAGTGCACCTGAGACTGCAGCTGTTCTTTTCTGGCAAGGTCATTTTGTCCAACTCTAGGTCTGGCCCTGACCACAGGAACACCTCTCAGGAGATGGGAAGAAGCTAGTTTTAAAGTTGCATTAAGTTGGGCTTTGTGGGTGGTAGGGGGTTCTGCAGCTTTTTCCAATTAGAGATAAGAAATTCGTTATTTTAAAGACAAATAAGAAATGTAATAGACTAAAATTGCAGCTCCCTCGGTATATTCTAAGAAATGTTGGTCCTTTGGGATGTTAATAGGAGTTATATGCAAAAGGGATTTCTATGCTCAGATGGGTTTTAGAATATAAAACCAGGGTTAAACAAAGTTTAATAGTTTTTTTTTTTCTACAGAACTTTTCAGATGCTTTAATAAGCTAATGTGCATTATAGAACTCCAAAAAGGACATAAAGCATTCAATACTCTCCAAAAATATTTTCCAAGGAAATTCCAATTTTTTTTTTCAGGATTGTTCTAAAGCTCCATGGAATGCTCTTTGGGAGAGGGTAGCATAAGCACACACCTGGTGTCAACTTTATCGACCTTTCTCAGCTCTTCCTCTGTCTGCCCCAAAGATTATAAAATGGAACAGGGTTTGCTTTCTCAGGTTCATTTGTGATAACTTAGTCATTTTTAAAAAGTATGGTCCTGAGTCCATGAGCATCTGGCCATTGATTTTTTTTTTTTTTTTTAACAAATGTCACACATTTCTCTCAAATACTATGTCTGGCATATAAAAATCATTTTGTCAACACGTCCACATCACATTCATGACCAAAAGGATATTCCTTCACCACTGTCTCCCCTTCTCACTATACAGTTGACCCTTTGAAGACTGGGGTATTAGGAGACCCCCCCATACGGTCAAAATCCTTGTATAACTTCTGACTCCCCAAAACATAGCTACTAAAACATTGCTACTGTCGAGCAAAAGCCTTACCAATGACATAAACAGTTGATTCACACAAGTTCTATATGTGATGTGTTTTATACACTGTATTATTACAATGAAGTCAGCTCAAGAAGAGAAAATGGCATGAAAAAAATCATAAGGAAGTTAAAATATATTTGCTAGTTATTAATAGGAAATGGATCATCATAAAGGTCTTGCTCCTTGTCTTCTTCATGTTGAGTAGGCAGAAGAGGAGAGAAAGAGGGGATTGGCCTTGCTGTCTCAGGGGCAGGAGAGGTGGAAAAAGGGGAGGGGGTGGAAAGGGAGGCAGGAGAGGCAATCACACTCCACACTCGGAGTAACTTTCATTGAAAAAAATCTGCTTATCCGTGCAGTTTCATCTGTTGCTCAAGTATCAACTGTTTAAATAGAAGCATTGAGGTGAAGCAGAGGAAGGATAGGAGCAAAAATAGTTAAAATGATAAGACTACATTTCCCTCATTTTGTATCACTATGACTAGAAAAGCCCAGCAGACCGATTTGGCTAAACACGTTTGAGTGTGCCTAAGAATTTCTCTTCGACATTCAAGACTTTGGGCAGAGAGTAAAAACAAAACAAAACAAACAAACAAAAAACAGAGTAAGTGAACTTGGAAAGCAATGTCTCTTCCAGATTCTGCTGAGGGGTCTGCATCCTGGTGATGATTTCCTCGCACATAAAAGTCAAAATTGTCTCTGGGTCGTCTCCTTTTCTTAAATTCAAAGTGAGGCATGTGACCGGAATTTCTATGGTTGTGTTACAAGCTGGCAGAAGAGGCATTTTACAGAGTCACAGCCTCAAATCAGTAGACAGAGTGGAAGGTACTAGTTATTCAATGGCTGCATCCCCTTAACCAAAATTCTGTTGGTAATCTCTGGGGGGATCAGATCAAAGAGATGGAGTGCACATGAAGGGATGTGTGTATGTGTTTCTATGGTGGTAGGAAGCTGAGATTGAAGATGGGTGATTTATAAATGGAATAGCAATAAAGATTGTACTTAAAAATGCTAAAAGTTGGAAGTCATCCCTTACTGTGATAACACATTTTTTCCTCCAGGGAACTTGTTGGGCACATCAGAGCTGGCAGGGCGGGGCCTCTATTGTTGAGGTTGCTATGGTTACTGCACTAAGTAAGCTTCTAAAAACCTCACTGGCCCAAGAACAAGCCCAGACAAGCCTACAATTCGTGTCTCAGGATCATTTTCTTATTCTAAATTGTGGCGGTGATAGTTGCGAAGAAGTAAAAACAGAGGAAAGGGAGGCTATGCGTGCTTGTCTTTTCTTCCTACTTATTCCCTTTCCTTACATTTTCCCTAATTATATCTACACACCTGATATAAGGCCTTCTTAATTACAAAGCCAATGCCCATTTTCTGAAACAGAAAATTTAAAACTTTTTTTTTTTTTTTGCCAGTTTGAACATCTAAACTTTTAGGCATCTAGGTGAAATAGTTTTTTAAAAAATTATGTACACTATTCAATTTTCTAATTTTCATATATGTATATTATTAATTGCATGCAACTGACAAGGAAATTATATACACTAGTAATTTGGAATATTGCTTTATTTCACTCTGATATTTCGTGAAACAATCTGACTCACAAGTGTCATGTGCATCTTAGTCGCCAGCAACTGGTTCCTTTTTAATTTTTTTTAACAGTCTTCCAAAACACACTATTTTTTCTGCCACCCAAGTTTTTACAACATAGATTTAAAAAATCCAGATGTAATACTATCACAGGAAATTTTATCCCAGACCACAAGTATCCATTTCTACAATATTAGGATTCGTTTTCTTTTTATAATCCATGATTCGTGTTTTAGTGATCTCCATCTGATCTCAGTGTGTTGCTTTTTCAAAAAACAAAAACCTGTTTATAGAGGGCATTGGATGGTTTCTACTCGTGTGTGCATTAGCTGCTGCTTAAATCATCTGGTTACTAAACATACAGAGAGAGAGAGAGAGAGAGAGAGAGAGAGATTGAGATTTTCTCTCTTTTCCTCAGAGGGAAATAAGATCTCAACAGCATGTCATTGTTTTGGATTAGTGGCTCTCAGCCCTTGTCTACACCTTAGAATCATCTGAAATGTTTTTTAAAAACACTGGTGATGCCGCCCAGGTCTCAACCCAGAACAAATAAATTCGAATTTATTTCTGGTTGAGCCAGAGCATCAAAAGTTTTGAAAGTTCCTCAGATGATTCTAATTTATAGCCAGTCTGAGAACCAATGTTTTAGATTGTTAGACATAAACCCAAATGTCTTCATATCTCTACCTAGATGAATCAAAGATCCTAATATCTCTAAGTAGGAAGTTGACAAATACTAACCATACTGTTTCAGTATTCAGCAGATTTTCAGAAGTTCTCCTTAGATGAATGCCTGGTGGGACATCGTTTTGTCCCTCTGAGCTTCCATCCTTTTGCCCCACCCTTTAAAACATTGGCCTCACCTTAAGACACTTTATCCAAATTCTTCTGGACTCCTAGTGTCAGAGACTGGTACAGGAAATTTATCTCCCTGCCAGCTCCTTCCTGCTCACTAAAGGGTGCAACCCCCAACTCCTCAGCTCTGCCCCCTATATTCACACACAAATTTCCCATCTCTTGTCTCCCAATATTCAGTTGATAACACTAGAGACATTCTCTTTCTGATGCAACAACTTTCCTTTCACATTTTTTCTTCAACTAAAGTCCACCAAACAAAATAATGATAATAATAGCTTCCCTTTTGATCATATTCTGTACTATACATTGTATTAAGCACTTTACATAACTATCATTTAAACCTCACAACAAACCTAGGAGAGACTCATTTTACAGGTAAAGACGCTAAACGTTCAAGGGGAAATGTAACCTGCCCATGATCACTCATGTAGCAAGTAGGAGGTCTGGGATTCAAATTCTGGTATATCTGACTGGAGGTGCTGAACTCTACATTTCCATACACTCTGGCTTCACTGGGGTGCAACTTGTACAGTCTCACAGGGCCCTGTGCTCAAAGGGTGTCAAACTTGGTCTAATGCTCTCTGTTCCTGTCTTGAAATTCTTAATAATTTTTTAGCAAGGAGTCTCACACTTTTATCTTGCACTGGGCCCCACAAATTATGTAGCCGGTCCTGCTTCTCTACGCCTGCTAGAAATAAAAAAAGGTAGCCGGGCTCGGTGGCTCAGCCTGTAATCCCGCGCCTTTGGGAGGCTGAGGTGAGTGGATTGCCTGAACCCGCGGGTTCGAGACCCGCCTGGGCAAGTGAGACCTCATCTTTACAATAATCAAAAAAATTAGCCGGGCGTGGTAGCGCGCACCTGTAGTTCCAGCTACTTGGAAGGCTGAGGAGGAAGGATCGCCGGAGCCCAGCGGGTCGAGGCTGCAGTGGCCGGGAGCGGCCGCTGCACTCCAGTCTGGGTGACAGAGTGATACTCAAACTCAAAAAAAAAAAAAAAAAAAAGAAAATATTGGACTCTCCTATGCATTATGTAGAGCTAATTTTCATGTTTCCATCTCATTAAAGAAAATATTTTAATAAGCTTTGAATAACTCTTTGAAGATATTTATAACTTCAATCAGCTCACATATTTATCAGACATTAATTTCAAACTATTTAGTGATCTTTCAGCAAAGAAAGAGATCAATAGACTAAAAACTTTTCCCCCTGAATTTCTTGTTTTCCTTCCTAATGAATTATACTTTTAAGTGTCAAATTTTAAAACTTAATAAGTTCTGTGGCCACCATAACCAATATTTGTGATTTAT
>CAUYQG010133671.1:0-62094 GCA_963574415.1 Tarsius wallacei | reverse complement strand
GGAGGGAGTCGTTTGGGGATGTAGGGCTAAATATTTAGTTTTTGTTTGTTTCAAATTTTCTTTGGGGGGAGCCGGCATGGGGAGATGGGGGGGCGTGTCATGTGCTTAGTTTGCAGTGGGTGGGGGGGGTGGCGCTCTCGCCCCCTGGGGACCTATTCGGTGCTGTGTGCCTACGTTGGAGTTGGCCAGGATTGGGATCCATGGGAGATGAGGCGAGAGGGCTGAAAAAACAGGGAGGGGAGCTTTGCAAAAGAGGGGGAAGGGGTGGATTGTCCAGGTGGGAGGGGATTTAGTTTTAAATAAGTGCAACTGAGGTGCCTGTGGGACTTGCAGGCAGTTGAGTCCGTGGGTCTGCAGCTCAGAAGAGTTTGGGCTGGAGGTATAGTTTGGGGATTCATGAACATGTAGATATATTTGAAGTCATAAGCATGTAGGATATTGACTAGAAAGAGTCCATGGAATTAGAACGAACTACTGTATAGAGTTCAAGTTTGAAGTGTGTGGGGGGGAGACCAATTGTTAAAGGGTGGGAGAAGATCCGATGCCAGAAACTGAGGTGCTCTTAGAGATCTAGGAGGTGAATCAGAGAAATGGTCCTACAGAAGTCTAGGAAGGGAGAGAGTTTCAAAGACAAATGCTAAAGGGCTGACGCTAAAGTAAATTCCAGCAGAAGGAGGCTGAGGTGGAGGCAGTTAATCTTGACAATCTAGACATCGAGGATAACCTTGGCCAGGGTGGCCTCAGCAAGGTGAAGGGAAACCCAAGTTGTTATGGGCTGAGGAATGCGAAGGAGGGGAGGGAGAGAGTCAGAAAACAGGCTAATTTTGGGGGGGAGTTTGGAATAAAAAATGCTTAACATATTCACTCCTTTGCTGTGCTACCAAATTGGGATTTAAATTGTAAAAATTTACATATCAACACAACTAAAATACAAAGATGCTGTTTCCATAGCGATTTACATTCGCTTGGTTGCAAATTAGATTTCTTTCTTGATGATCACATAAAACACCTATTCTTTGGAGAGGCTGTCTAGATTGAGAGTTGACAGTGAGTCTGAAGTCCTTGTCAGAACACAAAACAAAAATAAAACAACTCACCATCAGTTCCAACAATATACACATCTACATTGATCCTGATAAATTCTTGTAAAATCTGTTAAAAAGAAAGTACATTTTTCTGAGGGAACAGTTTCACTTGTCACAAACACATAAAGAAAATTTTCAGAATTATACCTTACAGGTGATGCATTGCTTTTAGACCCTTTAACATTTTTAAGAGATAATAGTATAAAGAGATACTAAAGTTAAAAACAAGGCTTCATGACAAAAATAGACCCAAATAAAAGATCTTTCTTCCTCGGCAAGAAGTTGAAAATTATCATTCTTGAGGGAAATATTATGGGGAAATGTTCTGCCCCAAATCCACAAGAATAATTCTGATTTAATGTTAAAATAGTACCTTCTATGTGATGATCTCAACTAGAGCTTTCTAGCTATATAAAGTTTAAAAAAAAAAAAGCCTATGGCTTATAAGTTGTTAATTATTCCTGTCCACAGTGACTGAACATATCTAGCACCAATGAACCCTTATCCATTTTCCTGATCTCTAGGTTAAGAACAAATAGCTGGAGTGATATGATTAAGATTGTATAAGATTTCTTGAAAAGTAGCTTATGCTGTTGATCAGGTTAGACGAACATTAATATCATTACCATCATCCACAAATGCTTTCAGAAACTCTGCTGGGCACTGAACTAAGAATTGGGGCTTTAAAGAAACCCAAGTCAGAGCCCCTGTTCTGTGTGCCTCTACTGCTAGGATCAAAAAAATAAACCTTATACGTGTGTGTGTGTGTGTGTGTGTGTGTGTTTTCTACTAAGCTAAAATAAATAAAGCATCAAGAAAGAAAAGAAAAAACAAACAGACTTGAGAGACTTATAATGTTAAACATTTTTTAAAAGATTAGTGTGAAGGAAATGAAATTGATCCCATTTTCTGAGTTTGTATCCAGCTCACCCATACTTAATACTCTTAGTTCAGCTCTTATGTAGGCATACTTTTGTGAAAACCCAAGAAAAAGACAGATATATATATTTAAGAAATTATATATATATTTCTTTACATATGTTTCTGCATTTCTGTTAGATACGATTTTATTTTAGAAATGCTGATAGAACTATTAAAAGAAAACAAATTGCAATCTGATGATTTTAGTCCTGTTTTTAAAATCACATGTGATATTCTTGCATATATCTATTTGTTTTTAAGACATATTTTTAAATAGCCAAGTGAAATTTCATCAGCTTATAAAGGATCCACTCTTCCATTTTCTCCCAGGACCTTTCCAGATCTTCTCTGATTTCAGGATGATTTAGATACAGTGCCCACAAGGATTTGAAAGCACTGCAGAATTGAAATTTGATAGGAGTGTGAGTGTAAATTTCTACCAGCATGTTCAGCATACATTAGAATTGTAGGTTTGGTTACCTTCAAAATAATATGCAGTCTCATGGGAAATGTACTTTTATAGAGTCTACTGAACACCACCTCCCCCTCCATGGAACACTCTAAGATTATAACTTACTTCTCACCGGGTACTATCTAAAAGAGCATCATTTCACAGATGCGGTTATTGACCCTAAGTCACTGATTGAATGTTTCCATTAAGAGAAAAGAAATTACCGTTTTGAGACCTCTCATTGAAGAAACGTCAAGAAAGGACACTGCTGAAAAATCGAGAATGAGACTGTGAAGGTTGATTTTGGGAACCTCAATGTTGAGAGGAAGATCAGCATTCCAGTCGATCTCAAAGGGCAAGTCTGTGGTATTGATTGGCTTATCCAGTTCCTCTATCTCTTTGTTGTCCAGCTCTTCGTCAGAATCTTTTATGCCATCAACAGTACTTATATATCCTTTCTGCAGGAGAGAACAGCAAACATGATCACTCTGACCAATAAAAACACTGTGTATGTCAAGGATAACCAGTGAGTTTCTGAAGCACAGATTCAACATTGGGTCAAACAATGGGATTGTAGATACTTCTCCCAGGAGAATACAAATTTAGACCCCCATATAAAAACATGACATTAATTGACACATGAAATACTTTGTTTTTTGGCATTTTATTTATTTGTTTATTTATTTGATTCAGGGCTCCATTCGGTCCCCCAAGCTAGAGTGTGATCATGTAGCCTCGACCTCCTGGGTTTGAGAGATCCTCCCACCTCAGCCTCTCGAGTAGCTGGGATTGCAGGCATGAGCCACCGTGCCTGGCCTGACATTTCCTTTAAAGGAATGGAACTAATACCTTGAATTATACTTTACTAAGTTTTTAGCTATCATACACAGACATGTGGTCAAGAAACTTACCAGTGTCACTTGTAGCAGGCCTTTCTTCTGCATTTTTCGTATTTTCCTCAAAGCTTTGTTGCGCTTGTGTAGAATTCGAAGCGGACTAAAGCCAACCTGAGAAACCCATCATGTGTTACAAGAGTACTGAACATCCTGCTATTTAAATAGCATAATTCAAATAACTTTAACTGGAATGCGCTGAAGTATAGGGACAGATGATAAAGATATTTGTGGTAAAATTTAAAAATGGTTTAAATACCAGTAACATTTTGTCACACCCATCGTCTGCTCAGTCTGTATGCCTTCATCAACATTCAAAAATTTCTGTACAGCTAATCTTTCTTACTCAGGCTGGAGTGCAGTGGTGTGATCATAACTCACTGCAGCCTTGATCTCCAGGGCTCGGGAGATCCTCATGCCTCCACCCCCCAAGTAGCCATGTACTACAGGCATGGGCCACCACACCCAGATAATATCTGTAAAGCCCAGACTGGTATTGAACTCCTAGGCTCAGGACATCCTCCCACTTCAATCCCCCGAGTAGCTGGATACTACAGGCATGGGCCACCACACCCAGATAATTTTTTGTAGAGCCAAGATCTCACCAGGTTGCCCAGATTGGTCTTAAACTCCTGGCTGCAAGCTATCTTCCCCCCTTGGTCTCCCAAAGTGCTGGGATTACAGGCATGAGCCACTGCACCTGGCTGTAATTTTTATTTTATTAAAATTTATGTGATTTTGTAATACTTAAGTCACATAATTTCCCCCAAATGAATTTGTGTGTGTGTGTGTGTGAGTTGGAGTCTCACTCTGTCTCGCTTGCTGGAGTGCAGTGGCACAATTGCAGCTCAACCACAGCCTCTACATCCTGGGCTCAGAGTGATCCTTCCACCTCAGCCTCCCAAGCAGCTGGGACTACAGGTGTGCACCACCACACCTAGCTAATTTTTTGTTGTTGTTGTTGTTGCAGAGATGAGGTTTGCTATATTGCCAAGGCTGGTCTCAAACTTCTGGGCTCAAGCAATCCTATGGCCTTGACCTCCCAAAGTGCTGGGATTACAAATATGAGCCACCATTCCTAGCCAACACAAGTGAATTCTTACTGCTGTAATATTTAGCTCAAGAGTAATAAGAATTGGAAGACCAAATTACGTAGCTAAAAAATCCTTGGCAAAACATGTAGTTAGATGGCAAGATACTAGATTAAATGAAAAAAGCAGTATAGAAAGCAATACATACAATATAATCCCATTTTTAAAAATAGTCGGACAAAAATATATCTGATGCAAACCAAACTAATAAGAACAGGTAGAGCTTAAGGCAGAAGCTCTAGGCAAGGTATGGAGTAGACCAAAAGGCATGTTTTGAGAGTGAGTACTCAAATTTTGTTTGTTTCTTTTTCTTTTCTTTTTTTTTTTTAGAGACAGGGTCTCACTCTGTCACCTAGTCTGAAGTGCAGTGGCACAATCATAGCTTTCCGCAGCCTCTCTGTAGCCTTGAACTCAAGCAAGTCCTTCACTTCTGCTTTCTAAGTATCTGGGACTAGAGGTGCACGCCACTATCCCTGGCTATTTTGTTTTATTTTTTGTAGAGACAGGGTTTCATTATGTTGCCCAGGCTGGTCTCAATTCCTGGCCTCAAGCAATCCTCTTGCCTTAACTTCCCAAAGTGCTGGGATAACACGCATGAACCACTGCGCCTGGCAAGCTTTTGTTTCTTAACCTTGCAGAATGCTTCCTTGTCATCAGCTCTCCAGTTTGTTATTTAGTGTTAAATATTCATTTACAACTGCTATCCTGAATCTTTTCAAGGATGCAGTAAAATAGCAAATGTTCCCCTGTTGTTTCTGAAGTTGATGCCCAAAGAAAATCTGTGGGATAACATTTACTAAAAACCAGCAGCTCAAAATCTTGTGGCAAATATTTTTACTCAACAGTAGAATTTGATAAAAGGACTCTATATTGGATCTTGCCTGAAAAGGGCTATTTCCCAACATATTAAAGGACTCCCTCAAGTAGCCTCACTTCTGAGACATGGGACTCAAAACCACTCACACAACCCAGTCTCAACAATGATCTTCTTGAATAAACATTTCATGCCCAGATACTTACTAAAATTACAACAACAACAAAAAAGCTCAATAACCCCAAACCTTACAGCATCGATAAGTTTCTGCTTAAAGAAACGAATGTTTGCAAAGTAGATAGGAGATGGACATCTGAAAATTTTCACTCCTTCTGGTTCATACATCTGTAAGACAGGGAAGTCAGATGGTGACCATTCGTTCAGACTAATATCAATTAGTAAGTAAAAAAAAAAAAAATCTCACTTACATCAAAATAATCTTTTTTATTCTTATAGATGTTGCTTCTTCCAACATTGGCCAGTGTACTGCATTTGGGACTGTAGGAAAAAAACATCAAGCAAATCATTCATGCATGTTTGTTAGGCTATATATATATACTTTTTTTGCATACCAAAGCAGGGTCTGTTTTCAAAATTAAAAAGGTTGGGGAATTATCATGCCATCAGAGAACAAGGGAAGGCAAACACCTTGTTTTTCTTCTTTTTGTGTCTCCCACAGCTCCTAAAACAATGTCTCCCATCTGCCACATTACAGTTTACAAAGCTCTTCCGCCTCAGCTAATTTGATTGTGAATCTCAGTTATTTGTTGAGGTAAGGCAGATAAGGACATGGAGAAGTAAAATGACTTTGCTGTGACTATTCTCTGTCTCTCTGTTTGAGGGTTCCCCAGTAAAAAACCGAATAAAAATAGAAATGAATAAAAGAGTGCAACCACATTTCAATATCATTTTTTTCCCATCAGTCAGGGATTAACTTTAACTATGACAACGACTTATGTTCTAGAACTCTGTAGTTCCCAAGGAGTTTTATTTCTCTGTCATGCTATGTAACTCAAAATAAACTGAGTGGCCACACGGTGGTGATATTATATGGCAGAGATTTGAAAATCAAAAAGATTCTTGGACTGGGTGACTCTTAAGAGTCAATAATTCCAAGTGACATTTGTGGCATTTTAGGGCACGAGGGGCCTTTGGGACGCTCTCAAATCCAGTTGCATGCTTTTAAGGTGGTAGCACAATTTAACAACCCAAGAAGAGGAAACCCTCCGCCAGATGTGAAGAATCTCATAATCTTCATAACACATTCCCAGGTTTAGCAAGTCCAAGGCCAAGACTTTAAACCTGCTTGGAATACAATTACTTTCAGTGTATGCCTAGGCAAACAGACTCAAGATTTATATGATTTATTTGAACTAGCTTCCAAGCAAGGAGCAGCCCCAGCAGCAGATCTCCTCCCTGGGCTGATGCTCTAACACTGGGCCGTCTATGGCCCTTCAGGTCTTGAGGGGAGCCACCTGAGGAAGGGTATACTAATCCTGATAGATACACATGCCTATCAACCGCAGCACTTTTCTCTTAACCCGTGACAATTTTTTTTTCTCTTCTGATTTGGGCAGGTCAAGGCTTGCCAGGACACAGAGCACATTGAGCACTCACAATTGGGTCCTGAACACGATGGTGAGCAGCTGAAACGCCACGCTAGCTGCCAGGCCTAAGCCGAGTCCCAAGACAATGGCAAAGAGGAAGGTCATGATCCAAATTAACTGCAGAAAAGAAAGCAATACAGACATTACAATTTAATTTGACTAAAATATAAAGTCTTAGGGCCAGGCCCGGTGACTCACACCTGCAATCCCAGCACTTTGGGAGGCCAAGGCAGGCGGGAGGACTGCTTGAGCCCAGGAGTTTGAGACCAGCCTGGGCAGCATAGTGACACCTTGTCTCTACAAAAAAATTTAAAAATTAACTGGACATGGTGTGTGCCTGTCGTCCCAGGTACTTGGGAGGCTGAGGTGAGAGGATTGCTTGAGCCCAGGAGGTTGAGGCTGCGATGAGCTGTGATTGTGCCACTGCACTCTAGCCTGGGCAACAGAGTGAGACTCCTGTTAAAAACAACAACGACTTAGGTCCAGAGCTATGAGAAAGCATGAACTAGGGCCAAAAGCAGCAGTTGGAAGTTGTCATCTTGGACCAGGGAACAAAGTGCACAGAAGACACTTGTCCCAAGAAGTCATTTCTGCTGGCTCAGGTTCTGGGCCACAGAAGCACAAGCAAATATAAGAGGATCCAAAGAGATTCCCAGCTCTGAGCCAGTTAAAGAAATAGGCTTGAGTCTATCACAGTCACAACTCCAGAACCAGCTGCTATCTATTAAAATCAACAAATTGGTAGCACCTATGCTCATCTCTTACTTTGTTGATTTAATTAATGGCTACTATCTCTACTATACTAATTTTAGCATGCCAAAAGGGTGTTAAAATGTCCACAATTATCTACCAAGAACAAAATTAAACCAAGTGTAGTTTACTAGCTTATGCTCTTTAAATACTTTAGGATATGTTAGCAGGTATTTTTACACCACAGACTTTGACCTTGATAAAATTTGGACTCTGCTTCTCATAACAAGGTGTGTGAGAGCAAGGAGGAACCTTTCCAAAAGAAATACAGAAGGTGCCAAAAAAAAAAAAAAGTACACACATTTTAAGAAAGGAAAAAATTGTATTAAAATTGTAATAATATATACTGATAACAAAAGATGAACACAAGTCACACTTGACTTCTGCAATTAAAAGAGGTGCTCAGAGTGGTTACCATCAGCATCCAGACACTTCTGATTATGGCGAACTAAAGCAATATATAGATAACATCTCTTAAAATGTGCATACATTTTTTTGGGAGTCCCTGATGGTATTTTCAAAAGGAATGTCCAGTTTCCAGAGAATGTCAGATTCTCTGGAAACTAGCATATTATGTAATGATGAACAGAAGCCATGCATACCACAAATTCATAGACTTTCTGTGGCATTCAGAATGACTGCAAGAACTTTTAGAACAGGTCTAAGGAAGTTCTACACTCATGTTTCATGGGGTACTTCCTATGTGTAAATAGCCCTCCTTTGAATTTAAAATCTCAGAGAATGATTATTAGAGTATGCAACTTAAAGATAGCAAATAAAACAAAGGCTATTTTGAACAGATATATAGAAACAAAATTTCACTTAGTTTACAATATAAATATGCATTTTATATCAGCATTATAATACCACTGACATTTAGCTTTCAAATTCCATTGCTTCTACTTACACAATCATATTTATCCTTTCGCCACAATCTGCCTATTTCAGCAAACTGCATCAGCATTCCCTTTAAGTTTCCAAGTGCTAAAGCTGCCAGGACGGACTGTGAAAAACATAAACACCAGATGTACTTTAAGTTAGTCAAAAAAACCATGTAGAAGCAAAGGTGAAGGCTGTAGATCAGCGAGTGCTTTAAAGGGCCTCAAAGAATATCAAAGGATACACCCTTTTCCGGTGTTCCATGCCATGCAAGACACACCAGAACTGGGACTTTGACCTGTTCCCATGAATAACTTTGTCCCCACCACAGTGACAGGGCTAGACTGCTTTCTGTGATTATGCCATAGATGGTCTGATGGGATTTAGCTTGCATTTTGAGACAGAGAAAGGTAGATGTTGAGACCTTTAACAGATAGACACAGGAATAAATTCTTCCCATGCAGAGTCAGTCTAATGTGTTGTCTGCTTGTTATAGTTGAAAACAAGCTTAGGGAGCTTGAGGTCCTAGAATGATGATGACTGTCTATGCCTTTTTGTAAGAGGAAGCTAAAGATCACAGGAAGATTAACAACGGCTTGAGGCAGGCTCTCAGAGAAAGTATGAACCATATCTGTCTTGTCCCTGAACTGACTATGGTAAATGCATATGGGGAGGAGCTTAATTAGTGGATGAGCTAATGCATGAGTATTTCCCAAGCCAGTACTAACCATCCAGAACATGACCCCTTCTAAGAAGCCCTGATGTTGGCTGGGCACGGTGGCTCAAGCCTGTAATTCCAACTCTTTGGGAGGCCAAGGTGGGAGGATTGCTTGAGCCCAGGAGTTCGAGACCAGCCTGAGCAACATAGCAAGACCTTGTCTCTACAAAAAATAAAAAATTTAGCCGGGCATGGTGGCATGCGTCTGTAGTCCCAGCTACTCGGGAGGCTAAGGCAGAAGGATTGCCTGAGCCCAGGAGGACAAGGCTGCAGTGAGCCATGATTGTGCCACTGCACTCCAGTCTAGGCAATAGACTCTGACTCAAAAACAAACAAACAAACAAAAAGATTCCCTAATATTGATATACTCCACCATGGTGGATTCTGGGTTGTCTACTCAGCTCTGCACCAGTCATACTTCAGGCTTCTGATTCTTCACCTGTCATATGGCATCATTTGTCTTGAGGGAATTGTGATCGTTATGGTGGAAAATGCTGAATAGCTAAGTGTGTTCTCTTTCTTTGGATTTTTTGTATACTGATCACTTCCAAACCATGGTATCTATGCTACATTTGATATAAAAGATTAAATACATATAAAATGCCGAAAACTACTGGCAGTAAGCACTCAATAAATATCTATTATTAGCTTTTATTACGGATTATTTTGACCTCATATGCTAAAAAGAATCAAAGTAGCTATTTAGGTGAAACTGACATTCCTGACACAATGGTCTAAAAAGAACATACCCGATTATCCTTTATAGAAGGGGCTTTGATTAACATCTTGGACAATGTCCTTGAGTATGGCCAGAGATAGGATTCTAAATGATAATTATTTCTTTTGTGTCTCCAAATTGATGTGGTCTAGGTAGGGCCTAAGTTTACACCTGGGAAAAAGCACAACAGGGCCAAATTCTTCTCTGTGTAGGGATGAGTGTGTATGCATTTATTTTTTTTACATACACATTCTTCTATTTCTTTAGTGGTGTCTTCCTGACTCCTTTTATGCTATCCATTTTGAAATCATTAGCTTAGTGTATGGAGAACACATATTTTTGGCAAGCAGTACTCTGCTTGCTGAGAGATAGATTTGTCCAGGAAGGCTCTTTGGGTTGACCACACTGGGAGTCCAGAAGCCCAAGTCCAAATTACATTCTGGCTACCAACCAACAAGAAAAAAAGGCCTAGATAACAACCAATAGACATTAGTGAGTTGTATCCTATCTCTATGCCTTCTGTAGTCAGAAGTGTAATAGGATGTTTGTAGGATAATAACAGCAATATCAACAATAATGACTATCATTTAGCAAGTACTTATCATATGCCAGGCCCTGGGTTGAGTATTTCACATGCATTATTTCATCTAATTTTAATAGCTACTGTGTGTGGTGAGTACCATTTCCTTATAAATGGACACTTGAGGTTCAGAGAAGTTAAGTGATTTGCCCAAAAGCACATAGAAAATAAGTGACAGAGCAGGATTGGAAGTAGGTAACAGGGCTCCAAGTATCACCTTGAAATCACATTAAAACCATAATGAACAGTGTATTTACCTGGAGAGAGTCTATGCTTTCCAGGGTTTGATGCTGTTTTTTTTTGTTTTTGTTTTTGTTTTTGTTTTTGAATTGGGTGCTTCAGCAGCTTACAAATCATTAAACGAAACCCTCACAGTTACAGAGGAGCATGAGGGTAGGGCTGAGAGGTCCGTGTCTGGCTGTTCACTCTCATCCTGCAATCTGACAGCGTTGGCCTTGGAGTCAAACCAACGCCCTAGGAGCTGAGGGCGTGTTCTTAAGAACTGACTGTGTGGCTGGTAGCACCATTCTCTGAATTAGATAGAGGGCCTAATGACTTTAACCTTTTAGAGAATCTTCACTTCAATCCCTCCCTGCTGAAGCTGCAGTGCCAGGGTACCCTCCTGTTTCATCATTAATTCTATTCGGGGCTACGCACATGCAAACATGGAGGAGGTAAGGTAGGGTGGGCATCTGCATTCTTAACATTCATAACATGCCACCAGGGGAAAAGACATATTTTTGGCTCACAGAGCATTGGCTAAGAAGAGTACTGGAGAGCTTGTAATGACCTCATTTCCCCTAGTTTAGTTTGTGCTTTTAGAGTTTGAGAGCCAGGGGCCTTGGTGTATCGCCCAAGGGAGTGATATTATCCAAAGAGAGAGAAAGGTGTGTTACCTTTTGTAGTGGCTCCAGAAGAAATCCAATGGATAAAATGACAATCAGCACGATGATGGCAGAGATGAGTCCAGCAATCTAAGAAGATGAAAAAATTCATAGGCCAAGCATGGTGGCTCATGCCTATCAGCAATTTGGGAGGCCAAGGTGAGAGGATTGCCTGAGCCCAGGAGTACAAGACCAGCCTGGGCAACATGGCGAGACCTCATCTCTACAATAAATACAAAATGAGCCGATGTGGTAGCTAGCGTGCGCCTATAGTTTCAGCTACTTGGAAGGCTGAGGTGGAAGGATTGCCTTGTCATGATCATGCCACTGCACCTCAGCCTGGGTGACAAAGTGAGACTCTAACTCAACAAAACAAAACAAATCTCATCACAAGCTTGACTTTTCCTCAGCTTGGATTTCCCAGTTACTAATGCTAAGACGGTGCTTGCAGCAAAGATTTGTAATACCTGCGTTTTACCACCTGTGCTCTCCTGGACCCCTGATCTGGAGAGGGCAGTACTCCCGGAAAATCCTCTGAATGCTCCACAGAATATGTTACTCAATCCCAAGGCTATTAACTCCTGACAGGAAAACAAAGAGGAACATTTTTTAGAAGTGGCACTATTGGTATTACGTGCACAAAATATTGAAGTTGCCCAATTAGACCCAGTAGGTTGTCTACTCACCTGATTGCCATCAATCGGATAATCATGTTTGAGGGAATAGACACTGGCAACCGAAAAGGCCACTGCGAAGCCCACGATGGCAATGCCGAAGCTATCTCCTATGGTATCTTGGAAAATCTGCACGTCAGGTGTAATAGGGGGCTTAAATCTAAAATTGAAATTAAGCAAGTCTGAATATCACCAACCTACTTGTAAACTCATAGTCACTGGGCAAATCACTGAATAAATGCGATTTAGGCTGAGTCATGTCTCACTTTGGAGTATGATTTACAAGAATGTAGCCCCCCTGAAAACTTTGAAATCTGCTCTCTTGTTATTGAGAAGTAATGATGCCTGAATTTGATAAAATATTGCAAATTCAATCCAAAAATAGTGATAAATCAGATAGGATTTTGCTAGTTTAACCACATTCTAATGTGCATGTATATTCCTATCAGCTTCAAGCAAAATGTCTTTGATTCCACATGTATTGTTACACTGGGTTGCAAAGCATCACCCACAATTCCTTCAATGCTTATCCATGGATGAAGGCTCTTTGAGCAAACACAGCTTGGAGAAAGGGAAAGCAAAAAAGTCTTTCCCCCATTGATAACAATAACCTTTCATGGAAAGTCCCTGGCCAACAGATTGACCTTGGATTATGCCTTGCACGTCACAGAACTGCTAGAACCAATCACTTCTCTGATGTCTGCAGGTTTCAGTTGAAAGTGATAGTGTGTCAGAGAAACTTTCAACTCACAGTATATATTTCTATGCTTATGTTTCATGAACTTAGAGTTGTTAAATTATACCTGCCAATTGTATTATAAAAGGTGCAGGTAGCTCAGACACAACACCAATTAACTAAGGTGTTCAGCATCTATAAACATCTGTTTCTGACCTAAAATTTATTGGAAGTAGTTAATTGGATCTAGTCAATTCTTTCTGAATTGCTGGTGTATGCTTTGTAAGTATCTATGGTAATAAAATTTTAGCTCGAATTCTGAAGTACTATTACACCATATTCTGCTGCCATTATAAATCCAGAAGTTATTGCAATATTGCTTTGTTTTTTACAAACCAGGACCCTATTACTCTTTTGTGCTGGCTGCTGAACACATAGAATGGTGTGATGGAGATTTACAGTCAAAAGACTTGGGCTCATTTCCTGGCTCTGTCACTCACCATCCCTGAGTCACAGTTTTCTCATATATAAATTGAGAACAACAGCACTTGTTTTCTCTTCTTCATAGTTTTGTGGGAGGGTCAGATAAAATAATAAATGTGAATACTGTTTATACACTGTAAAATACAAAGTGCCTGTTAGCTTTTATTATAGGATATCTTTGGAATCTTAATATATTCCTTGTGTTGTCTACACTACTTCAATGAGCATGTCTTTTTCATTCAAGTTATTTGCATTGAGTGTGTGAGACTTCACAAAATAACTTCTAAGGTGGCATGCTCATTAAAAGCAGATTAGCAATAATTAATAATGATGACTTCCAGTTATGTTCTTTTTTTTTTTTTTTTTTGAGTTTGAGTCTCACTCTGCTGCCCAGGTTGGAGTGCAGTGACACATGACCACTGCAGCCTTGACCTGCTGGGCTCAGGCGATCCTTCCGCCTCAGCCTTCCAAGTAGCTGGAACTACAGGTGTGCGTCACCACACCTAGCTAAGTTTTTGAATTATTGTAGAGACAAGGTCTCACCAAGTTGCCCAGGCTGGTCTTGAATTCCTGGGCTCAGGCAATCCTCTCACCTTGGCCTCCCAAAGAGCTGAGATTACAGGTGTGAGTCACTGTGCTCGGCTTACCTTTCAGTTATATTCTATTTGCAATCAATCATCACCCAGAAAAGAATTGAAGTATAAAAAGGCACACCAAGTACCTGGTACCTAATTTAGGTGTTAAATTAATATAATAGTTCTGTAGTTTGAACACTTATTGTAGGCCAGGCATTGAAGCATGTCACATGTATTCACTTAATCCTTACAAGAATCCTACGTGGTAGCTATTATTTCTAGCCCCATTTTTATAGCCAAGGACACTGAGGCACAGAGTTTAGTAATTTGCCATAGTCAAGAAGTGAGTCATTCAAATCTCAAGCACTCTGCCTCTAACATGTGAGCTTACCTAGGTTATACTGACTTTCTCTGTCGAATGTAACAGATTATAAATGTCCATTGTCCTTGCCCCACTCCCTACACCTGTGGCAAGAGGTCCACTGACATTTAAACATATTTACTAAATAAGATTAAGATTTAGGTCTCTAAGATATAACCCAGTGATCTTAAGTTTAGCTTTTATTTTCAAAACTCTTCGGACAAGATTCTTTTTGATTTTGCACTTATTTATTTACTTCTTTATTTGTTTGATGTCTCCCAAGACATTTACATAAAAGGTAGTCACTTGAAAGTTGCAAGGTGGAGGGAAACTCTAAAAATAGTCTTTCGCTATCAGCTTAATTTCTACTTCAAAGCTTATAAAATTAAAAGTGATGTTTGAGATTCATTATGTAACACAAAGTTCTGGTGATAAAAGATTTTTTTTGCTTAAAAAAATTTTTAAAAATACGTACATTTGCCTTTAAAAGAATTTGGCTGTTTTTAAGTCAACAACATATAAATGCTGATTTCTGGAATTCTCAAATACTTGTTAAGCATGGGGAAAGAGAGAGGTTGTTTTGTTTTGTTTTTTAACAGAAAAATAACCTTTCCTGGATAAGTTGGAAGAAACTAATGCTGTGGTTAGAAGAAAGAGCACAAAATGGGCTTGTCCTTCTGGAGCCACTGAATGGAATGGAATGCATTTTCTTTCCTTTCTTTCTTTCTTTCTTTCTTTCTTTCTTTCTTTCTTTCTTTCTTTCTTTCTCTTCCTTTCCTCCCTCTCTTCCTCCCTCCCTCCCTTCCTCCCTACCTCCATCCTTTCTTTCTTTTCTTTTTGAGTTGTAGTCTTACTCAGTCTCCTAGGCTGGAGTGCAGTGACACACTCATGGCCACCACAGCCTCAACCTGCTGGGCTCAGGTGATCCTTCCACCTCAGCCTTCCAAGTAGTTGGGACTACCAGCATGCCACTACGCCAGGCTAATTTTTTGATTTATTGTAGAGACATGGTCTTGCCAAGTTACCCAGGCTGGTGTCAAACTCCTGGGCTCAGACGATTCTCTTGCCTCGGCCTCCCAAAGTACTGGGATTACAGGCATGAGCCACTATACCCACCTGGAATGCATTTTCAAATTCCTTGTACAAACTGGACTTCCCACCTTTTGCAGTGGTAAAAGTTGCTGTGGTCTTGTTTTGAATTTGATCACAAGAAAGGACAGAGTGTGCCTATCTAGATTGCTCAAGTGGCGTGCCGGATGCCTTCAGCGTCTCTTTTGAACTTTCGGAACTTGGCTCTGGTAACCTCAAACAAAGCACTACATAATGTTTACAGTAATTTACGGATAAGAAAATCTGGTTTCACTTGGTATTTAATCTTTATGAGAAGAACGGTTTGTGTTGTTCATTTTTCTACTTTCACTACTTTGCTAACTTTGACTTTCATGTGAGTTCCTGCTGGTCTGAGTCCCTGCTTCTCTGGTTTGTGAGTTCTCCTACAAGTAAACTTTGAGATATAGAAACTGTGGACCCTGACATTCTTTATAGCTCCTTCGTAGAAGGAGGGCAGTGAGGCTTCCTCAGGGATGCAGGGTGCAGGGAAGGTTCTGATGAGGGTTAATACGGGTCTGGTTGGAGGTCTCCTGTAACTACTGCTTACCCTCTACTTGGTGCTTGGCCAGGCTGTCGTAGAAGACACACTTACCCTGATTGCATGTCCCCAACCACAGACACGTTAAACTTGTGTTCAAAGTCACAGCCATAGGATACACCTGTTGCAATCACAGTCTGCAAAAGTACAAATGGCTCAAGTCTAAAATGTGAGATGTAACTAAGAGCCTTGCTTTGGAAAACAAAAACAAAGACAAAAAAGAAAACAAAAAAAAAAAACCTAAACCCACTCCTAGACCTGTTAACTAAGAATCTCCAGGCCAGGTTTGTTATTTTTAAAGAAGTTCTGGGGGCAATGCTTACATGCTGCTAGGGTTTAGAAACAAAGCTCTAATTCAGATAGATCTATCACCACATCTTGTTAAAGGTCTTGCTCTCTGCACCCTCCTTGTCTTACATAGAAAGAATAAACCCAAAATCATAAGAGAAAGTCATTAACTTCTGAAGGAAAAAAATCCTTACTAAACACTATGCCAAGAAACCGCAGAGATGGCCTTTGCCCCACTAAAACCTTCTGCTCTACAGATGGTGAAGGATTTACAATGTAAAAACACTAACTATGAAAGAAAGTCTTAAGATGATCAATTACCATGATGAGTTCTATTGGGATAGGCACTGGAAGCTTGTCTTTGAAGCGCTGATTTATTTCTTTAACCACAAATACAACCACTAGAATAATCAGAGATGTCACTAGGTCTGCAATATTAGTCTTCTCTATTTGTGAGAATATGGAAATTAGTACCTGCAATTGTAAAAACAAAAAACACCAAAATCCTGTATTAATGCATACTTTGCATTCAACACTTATCTCAAAATAGATACAAATAAACATTGAAGGAAAAGGATTGACATAGACGGCGATTGTCTGTCCTGCTCATGCTAACCATGAATGTGAAATCATAGAGACTATCATAGAGATATGAGAAGGGTAAGTTAGCACAGTGTAGGTGACACACTGGCTTAGGGACACTTCTGGCATTTTTGCTGGGAATCTCTTTGGCTAGTGTCAAATTTTGTTGGATACTTTTTCACATTTTTACAACTGGTCTTTTCAGCCCTTAGGTCTCTTTGGTCATCATTTTAAATTTTACAATCATCACTACTGTTCTATCCAGAGAATAACTTTTAATTTTTGATAGTTTTTCTTAGTAGGTAGCCCCTAGATTCAGGGCCTTTTTTGGAGGGATTAGATCCCTCACATTTCTTAGCTGATTCTCCATGTCACCTTTGGAAAGTAGTTTCCTGGCTAAATGTGGACTGTACATAGTTTTTCTTCTTGAAGCCAGTTTGGTTCCATATCCACTGGCCCAGGACAGCTTAAGCAGGCCCAAACTGGATCCCAAATTTGTTCCTAGAACATTCAACTTCTGGAATAGCTCTGGATGGGAGTAACAGAGTGCTGATTCTAGTCTGGAGCAAGTTCTATTTCAGACTCTCAAAGAGTGTCTTGATAGAAGTACTACAAAGACTATCTGTTCTACTTTGCATCCTCTGGAGGAGAGCAGAACCACTGCTCTATCTACATGTTGGTCAATTTCCTTTTGCTTTCTAAACTGGGATGCATAAAAGACCCAAAAAATTCAATTCTAAAAGAACAAGACCTGCTTTTTGAGAAATAGGAAAACATCATAACTCAATTAGCACATTTCTTTCAACATAAGATTCTGAGAAAAAATTTAACACTTGGGACAAAACAGTAGAGATTTTAATAACTTACTTAGATTTTCTTTTTGAAAATACTTAAGTCAAACCTAAGAAAAGTGTTACTTAATTTTGTTGTTAACATTAGCTGTATGGTAGATATGGTTGATGTTCAGTGTTGTTTTCTTTGCCACTTTTTCTTAATACAAATAGACTTGACAACCTCTAGGTAAGCCTGATGGCAAAGACATTAAAGGAAAATTCTCCAAGAAACACAGTGAGTTTCACATATTTTGATATGTTTAAAGGAAAAAAATACTTACTTTGAAAATTGAAAATGGATCTGTGTGTGGTGGGACTTGCAGCTGAAGCATGAATTTGAGTTGGGAAACCAAAACATGAATAGCAGCAGCAGTGGTAAAGCCACTGACTAGGGACTCCGAGAGGTATATCACTACAAATCCGATTTGCAGAACACCCAGGGCCAGCTGAAAAGAGAATGCAAAAGCCTTTGTCACAGTAGATTAGGAGCACACTTCAGTGAACTAAAGGATCAGCAGTGGAAATAATTCAAACTGTGAATTTCAACCTGTATTTAGGATAATCAAGGATGTCACCAGGTCTATAATATCTATAATATTAGCCTTCACTATTTGTGTGAATATAGGCATCAGCCTTAAAGAAGCAGATGTCTCTGCCTCCTGAAACACCTCCCATGCAGGACTCCTCCCTCTCCTTCCCTTCGATGCCACTACCCTTTGCTTTGCTGTACCCAGGTGGTATATTACATGGTGTTCAAATAAGATGTAAGTCTAGTATGCCAAGTACTGTTAGGCACTTCCCCCGGCCCTTATTTTTAGGTGTGGTGTCTTTGGAAGACTCACTCCTAATCCCTTTATAGCATCTGTCCTCATACATTTGCCGACATAATTTGAAGTTATACTTTTTTAGTGGCTGCGGCATGCATAAGTGTCTATTCATATTTCCTCAAGCAAGTTGCTCAAATTGCTTAAGAATCTCATAACTGTGTATTGGTCATCAGAAGCTCTTGGTTTTAGCTGGAGGATAAGGATGGTTAATTCCTCCCCAAAGCATCATTGTTTTTGCAATAAAGTGAATTAGATGGATTCTCCTTCCCTTGGGTACTTTCCACTCATCTCCAGAATGCAGCCAGAGCTGTGGCTGCACAAAGTCCATTTGGGTTACATTTCTGTAGTTGGTTCAGAAATGTACTAGAAACAGCCAATCAGATTGTCAATAAGACAGTGATATCTTCACAGAAATTGATTTTTTCTTTCTTTAAGAAATGTAATCCCAGCACTTTGGGAGGCTGAGGCGAGTGGATTGCCTGAGCCCGCGGATTCGAACCTGGCCGGGCAACTTGGCGAGACCTCATCTCTACAATAAATAAAAAGTTAGCTGGGTGGTAGCACATGCCTGTAGTTCCGGCTACTTGGAAGGCCGAGGTGAAAGGATTGCTGGCACCCAGCAGGTCGAGGCTGCAGTGACTGGGAGTGTGCCACTGCACTCCAGTATGGGCGACAGTAAGACTCTGACTCAAAAAAAGAAATGGTCTTAACCAATAATATCACTAACCATAATCTTAGGCAACTTCTTGAAAAGCCCATGACACTTTCACTATTCAGTGATGATGTCAGAGTGTAGCTTGGTAGTGAAGCATTAATTTTACCATAATCCTCTTCAGTTTCCTCGAAATTGTTTATGGGAACAGTTCAAAGTGAAAAGTCCCCATCCCTTCCAACTAGGTTACAGTTGCCAAGGAATTAGAACAAAATTCCAAAGCCACCAGTGTCACTATAGCTTGCATTGAGTTATGTTGCTTGACTCTAACAATTCCAGGCATTTTATTGAATTAAATATTTCACTTGACACCACTTGTGCCTTCCTGTTCCCATTTTTCCTTCACTCATTTTTGCAACATGGATCTACTTCTCTCCCTCTGGTTGTGGTGAGTGACTCCACTTAAATTATTTCCTATGGGCCACTGAGGGAAGGACATAAACCAAAGGAAGATAGGGAGGGATGGCAGGAGGAAGAAAAAACAGAAAGATGTGTACCAGTCAGGACAAGCAGATTGGTGTGGTCAGGTTATACGAGGAAGTGCTCACCTGGATGATTCCAGAAAGCACTGTGACTGTGGCAGCCACCATCACCTTCTTTTCGTCCAGTAATGATGTATCATTACTCATTGAGCTGTTAGTCAATTCCACAGTAGTTGTACTGGCCTCGGAGACTACGTTAGAAACTACTGCTCCCACCATCATACTCAGAACTGGAAATGGACCTAGTGAAGAGCAGGTGAACTGTGGTCAGTACGTGACTTCCTAAAGCATACTGTCTCCCAACCACAGTGTAGCATATACAGACTGCTGTCTGTGGCCCAGTCCTCTTTCCCAAACCCCAGTCCTCATTCTTACAGGAGACTCTGACACTTCTGGATTCTGTACAGTTTGGAATTGATACAATGTATGGCTAATAAGATTCATAAAGAAAAAAATGTGAGCATTAATCAGCTCAGTAGTGGACTTACCCACAGATATGTGCTTAGAAGTGCCCAAGAAAAAGTAGATTATGACTGGGAAAAAGGCTGCATACAACCCATACATAGGGGGGACGGTGACCAGCAGAGCAAAGGCTAAACCTGTGAACACACAAGCAGTGGGCCCTTAATTTATGCAAGAGGAATTATAGACATTCTCATGAGGTCTATTTAAGACCTCTGGTATTTAAGATTGGACCTTAAAAAAATGTTACCTTATTAACTCAAAATGTATCAAAGATGTACATGTAAGAGTTAAAACTGTAAAGCTCTTAGAAGAAAACATAGGCATATAAATATTTGTGACCTTAGATTAGGCAATGGTGTCTTTAGAAATGACATCTGCAGCATAAGCAACCCAAGAAAAAAACAGATACATTGGACTTCATCACAATTTTTAAAATGTGCACTTCAAAGGATACTATCAAGAAAGTGGGGCAACCCCCTCAGGCAAGTCCCCTCCCACAATGGGAACTTTTCTTCCTTCTCAATAAATCCTGTTTTCTCTCACACACACACAACAAAAGAAAGAAAGAAAGAAAGAAAGAAAGAAAGTGAACTGATAACCCACAGAATGGAAGAAATGATTTGCAAATTGTATGACAGATAAGGGTCTAGTATACAGAATATATAAATAACCTTTGCAGCTACGTAATGACAAATAGTCCAATTAAAAATGGTAAAGGATTTGAATAGATATTTCTCCAAAAATAAACAAATGGCCAATGAGCACATGAAAAAAAAAAAAAAGCTCAACATTATTAGTCATTAGAGAAATACAAAACCACAGTGAGATACCACTTCACACTCATTAAGATGGTTGAAATTAAAAAGGTGGATAATAACAAGTATTGAGGATGGGGAGAAATTCAAACTCACATATGCGTATATTACTAGTGGAAATGTAAAATGATACAGCTACTTTAGAAAATAATTTAGTTTCAGAAATGATTAGAATTAAATGGTTAGTTACACATAGAGTTATCATATAACCCAATCATATTCCTAGGGCTACACCCAAGGAAATGGAAATATATGTTCACAAAAAAATTTGCACACAAATGCTCAAAGTAGTATTATTCATAGTAGCCACCAGGTAGAAACAACCCAAATGTCCATTAACTGATTAATGGATTAAAAATATGATATATCTGTACAATAGAATATTATTTGTCTATAAAATGGAATGAAGTACCAATTCATGCTACTGTATGGATCAACCTTGAAAACATTATGCTAAGTGAAAGAAAAGACACAATGTGCCCATATTGTATGATTCCATTTATATAAAGTACATAAGCAAATCCATAGAGATAGAAAGTCATTGCTAGAGGAGTGGGTGGGTGAGGAGGGTGTGAAGTGGCTAGTGGATAAGGGATTTTAAGGGAATGGTGGTGGTGGTGAACATTTTCTGGAATTGGATAGTGGTGGTAGATGCATAACCTAGTGAATATACTAAAAACCACTGAATTGTACACACTAAAAGGGAGAATTGTGTGGCATGTGATTTATATATATATAAAACGTTATATATTTAAAATTACCTTGTAGCACAGCCACCAGTCCTGTGCTGATACCAGAAACAATGTCACTGAGCAACCATTCCTTCAGCCGGTATGCTGGTAACCAAGATGCTATGGGGAACAGAGAGAGGGCAATTCTCTTGGCCTTTTGTGCAGAACAGCTGAAAACATGGAAAACTACAGGTCAATTAATACCAAATTTTAAATTTGGCGCCTAAATGTAGGTGGAGAATTGGTAAAGATGATCATATATTAAATAAAGACTAAGTTGGCTATTTCTTTCTTTTTTTTTTATGAGTTGGCGTCTCACTCTGTCACCCAGGCTGGAGTGCAGTGGCACGCTCAAGGCCACCCCTTCCGCCTCAGCCTTCCAAATAGCTGAAACTACAGGCGTGCACTACCATGCCCGGCTAATTTTTTGATTTATTGTAGAGACGAGGTCTTGCCAAGTTGCCCAGGCTGGTCTCGAACCCGTGGGCTCAGGCAATCCCTTCATCTCGGCCTCCCAAAGTGCTGGGATTACAGGCTTGAGCCACTGCACCCGGCCTAAGATGGCTATTTCACTTCCACTAATATTTACCTGTTTATTCATATCAGCTGTCACTGGTCACCACTTAAGGATTTTTTTTTTGAGTTGGAGTCTCACTCTGTCGCCCAGGCTGGAGTGCAGTGGCACACTCACGGCCACCCCAGTGTCGACATGCTGGGCTCCAGCAATCCTTCTGCCTCAGCCTTCCAAGTAGCCAGAACTACAGGTGCGCGCTACCATGCCTGGCTAAATTTTTTTGATTTATTGTAGAGATGAGGTGTCGCCAAGGTGCCCAAGCTGGACTTGAACCTGCAGTCTCAGGCAATCCACTAGTTTTGGCCTCCCAAAGTGCTGGGATTACAGACTGAGTCACCAAACCCGTCCAGGATTTTTTTTTTTAAGACTGCCCAGTAGGCGCGTTGGCTCATATCTGTAATCCCAGCACTTTGGGAGGCTGAAGGGAGGGGATTGCCTGAGCCCAGGAGTTCAAGACCAACACGGCAAGACCTTCTCTCTACAATAAATTTAAAAATTAGCTGGGCGTGGTGGTGTGCACCTGTAGTCCCAGCAGGTTGAGGCTGTGGTAGTTGTGATCATGCCACTGCACTTCAGCTGGGGCAAGAGTGAGACTCTGAATAAAGAAACAAAACAAAACACCTGTTTTTCTTTAGCCATAATACAGCTTGTCATCCTCAGCTTGAACCGTACAACCTTTGAGTTGAGAATCTGTCTCTGTCCCCATCTGTTGTCTGATTTGGAAAGACTGTAGCTGAGATGGTATTCATTTAAATACTGCCTTTCCAACTCTGGCGGGGAGGAGGTTTGGAAACCAAAGATGAAAAGACTCTGTAAGCTATGGACTACAGCCAGAAAGGAAAGATTGAAAGCTAGAAAATTTAGAAGAAAGTGCTTACTTATTCCTAATGCCAGTACCTTAAAAATATCTTACCTACAACACACTTTGAGATGATCCAGAAATGTCTTATGATATCTGTCTTTCTTCTTATGGTCTTCCCCAAAAGCATTTGAAGAATACACTGGCCTGGCCACAACATACTGATTCCCAATGGGTTCGATCATTTTGCTTTTTCTAGGTGCTGTGGCAAGTTGAAGACCTTTGGAACTATGTGGTGAACGCTTCTTGCCTTTAGCAGGTTAAAATGCCTGAAACCAAACAGAGCTTGCTTCTTAAATAACTCAGAGATAATGTGATGCAATTTACAGATGATTGAGCTCCGAACTGAATGTTACCACCTTTTGAGATCAAAAAAGGCAGGATTAAGGGATCAAGATTGTGTTTTGCGACAGTGATATCACTTTTTACTCCAATGAGCTGGGCATGGCTCTTTTGGGTAAGTAAACAAAAGCTTTTATTTTATTTTTTAAAAAGATCACCAAAAAGTTGCAAAAATTGACTCAGTTTACTAATCAATGAGTCCACTTTTTTACTTGTAAAGTAAGATCTTCTCATTAATTTTTTTCCTAGAAACATTTCCAAAGTTATGACATTGGAGTACTGGGACAGATTAGGTTTAAATATATTTATTTCACCTAACTTCAATCAAGACCGTTTCAATTTACTCATCAGAATTTTTATGCCTTATAAAATGCTTTTAATTTGTGAAATTCAAAGATATTGTTCATATCAGTTATTTTCTTACTGTTTATGGGAGTTAAATAGATTTCTACAATTTATAGTTGAGGAAACTATGGCACAAACTATATATTACTTGGTTACCTGGTTCATGAGTGACAGGGTCTTTTTTCAGGCAAGATCTTGGGAAAGTTAACCTCTCTCACCCTCATCTGTGTCTTTTAGAGAAGACATCCAAGTTTCAAGGTGATTGTGATGATTGAATGAGAGTGTTTTCAAAGCATCTTGCATTGTGCCTAGCACACTGTTGGCATTCACCAAATGGTCCTCATTATTTTAACTACTAGCATTTTCTGCACAAGATGTTTACATTTTTCATTCTTATCTCAATCTTGTTCCTGTTATACTTAAAACATCAGTTTTTACAAAACTTTAATGCATGTCACCAATTTAGCCCTCACAATTTTTCTTTGAGACATTTACTGTTGTTGTTATTATTATTTTCTTCTTACAAATGAGAAAATAATCACATACATCCCTGAACCCCATCAAAATCTAAGTATTTTTTCTGGGGTCATACAACTACTAGAGTGTCAGAAATGGGACCTGCATTTTCAGATTTCTTTGCTATTTTTTCTATGACATGCAGCTTCGCTATCAACCAACATGAACACAGTTGAAGAACATTCTAACTAACTGCTAGCATTTTCCCCAATCTTGGTTCAGTATCATTATCTGTGGTGCCCAAGTTTTGTTCCTTGACTTCAATCATGATGATTAATTGAATTATCTCACACTAGGTTGTATATTTTTACACAGTGCTCTCTTACACTTCATGGAATTTTCAGCATGTTTGCAGAGCTCAAGTTTAAACCAGGAGTCAGATGCTGGCCTCACCTGACCTCTCTTTGACCACATACTTCCCTCCCGCATCCAATTTTCTAACCTTCTCTGTCCTCTGTGCTGGCCTTCTCTAACTAGGGAAGTAGTGTAGTGCTTCTGCCTCACCCTCTGTCTTGACCCCCAGAATTTGAGTCCTTTTGAGCTCAGTTATGAATTTTTTTTTGAGACAAAGTCTCTCTCTCTCTCTCTCTCATATATATATATATACACAGAGATGGGGTCTCGCTCTTGCTCTGTTGCCCAGGCTAGAATTCAGTGGTATGATCATATAGCTCACTACAGCCTTGAACTCCTGGGCTCAAGGGATCCTCCTGCCTCAGCCTTCCAAGTAGCTGGGTTTACAGGCACACACCATCAGGGCTTCAGTGATGACTTTTCTATTCCCCTTTTGCTGTTCCTTCTGAGCCTTCCCGCACTCCACTCCCAAGCTGCCTGTCTTCCTCTTTCTCTATCCCTCTTCCATCTCTCCACCCAAAGATGCAGGGGTCAGATCCCACTAACTAGATAGAACATCCCATTATCAGAAGAACTCGCTCACCAAGTGGAGTTGACGCGCTTCTTGCTGTGCATCGTGTGGCTGTTTGGCCCTTTTTGCCAGTTACCAACATCATGGTTGGGGCACTAACAAATAAGATCGAATCCATGACCAGTGAGTCCTGACATCAAGCATCGCTTACAAAGGCTGTCTGGAGTGTCTTCTAAGAACATCTGTAATCCTGTGAGAGATCTAACCCAGCCAACCTTGGGATAAAGAAGACTCATGCATTTTTGCTCTTGTCAGATGCTACCATTGCCAGAAAAAAAAAAAAAGGAAGAGATTCTGCTCTTTGGTTGCTTTACTCATATTTTCATTGAGGAGTTCACAGAAGCTTGTTAGTTTTCTTCCTTAAAAAAAGATCCTGGAGGTACATCTATTCTTCTTCTGGCTGTTGTGTGTTTTCTCTCTACTAAGTTAGTATTCCTCCCCCCCCACCAATTACAATGATGGCAGAAAGAACTTCATTTCTGTTCAGCTTTCTTCTCTGGAGATGGCTATGGCTGGCTCTGTGGTGGGTTTCCTCTTACCTGCCCTCTGGCCACCCTGCCCCACACTGGAAAAAGCCTCCTCCTCATACCCAAGCACTGTCTACAAGGGGGGTGCTCAGGGCAGGAAGTAAGGTAGCTTAAGAAATCTTTCAGGAATTTGGCCAGGTGTGGTGGCTCACATCTGTAATCCCAGTACTTTGGGAGGCTGAGGCGAGAGGATTGCTTGAGCCTAGGAGTTCGAGACCAGCCTGGACAAGGTAGTGAGACTTTTCCAGAATTTAAAGAAAGACATGAAGGGTCACATTCTAGTCTTTTTTTTCCCTCCCTCACTCTCATTTTTGCATTTTCCACTTGTAACAAACAATGTGAGCCCCTGAACCAACCACTCCAATGCTGCTTCTGTTGAAGAACCACTCCAGATAGCCATAAATTAATGTCATTTTCCATTTCATAATTTCTGAGTCTCTTGAGAATGACCTACTTTAGTTAGGAATTTCTTGAAGTGATTTTCTTAACTTTTTTTCACTTGAAAAGTTATGTTTTCCCCAGAACTTCTTGGAAAACATTTTTTTTTTGGGGTTCCTGGAATCACAATTCCAGTTTCAAATATTACACCCATATTAATGTATGCCTTTTTGTGTTCTAGTTTCATGGCTCAATTCTTTCTGAGTTTCTTAGGATGTCAATGGCTTTTGGGGGATTGATTCATTCTCAGGGTCCCTTCCTCTTATTAATTTTTAGAACTCTGAGCCTTATTTGTACATATCTTCACTTTTCTCTGCTTTTGTATGATGTGCTTTTAAAAAATTTTAAATTGTATATACCTTGGTGCTGTGGCCTAGTCATACACGCTGTTGTTCTCTGCCTTTTTTTTCTTTTTAAGCAAAAATTTAATCCTGGAATTGATTTCTGAAGTTCAGTTTCTCACTTTAACTTTTCCAGTTTATTAACAACTTTTTGATATTTTTAGAAATGGTCATGTACATACCCCTCCATCACTCCTCAAAGTTCCAATCTGCTGCCTAAGCACCGATGTCACTGCCTGGCCTCTAGTTTCTTGGAACCTCCGCTCTGCCTGCCCCACTCTGCCTGCTGCAATCTGCTGGGAAGTGCATTTTGGCCCTGACCTTCCCACTCAGCATTTACCATGTTCTAGTCTTTCAGAAAGCTGTTCCTTTTTGCTGAAAAACAACTAATTTGAACCAAGATGCTGATAAGCAATGCCAGGATTTGTCTTTAAACAGTGGTCATTTGACCAGGCATAGTAGCTCACGCTTCTAATCTTAGCACATTGTGAGGCCAAGGTGAGAGGATTGCTCTGAGATCAGCCTGGGCAACATAGTGAGATCTCATCTCTACAAAAAAAATTAAAAAATTAGCCAGGCATGGTGGTGTGTGCCTGTAGTCTCAGGTACTAGGGAGACAGAGGTGGGAGAATCACTTGAGCCTGGGAATTCGAGGTTATGATGAGCTGTGATTATGCCACTGCACTCCAGCCTGGGAGACAGTGTGAGGCCTTGACTAAATTAATAAATAAGTAGTGGTCATCTGAAACCAGGAGGCAAGCAAGTGTGCAGAGCATTCTATCCCCTCCCTAGTCCCATTAGATGTCTCCATTCTTGCACAAGGCAGGTCTCGGTGACATCACATGTTAGCTGCTGTTCAAGTTCAGGAGGGACTTCATGGAGACACGGCTGAAGATGCCACCCTCTGCTGGAAATCTGCTGAAAACACTACTCCTTTCATGAATCTCAAAATACCCCAGTGCCAGGCAGTGGAAAACCAGAGGTCCACCAGTCCTAGTTCATGAACGAACCCACAGACGACAGGAAGAACAACACCATCCTGATGACTGTACCTGGAGGAAGGGATGAGAGATGGGAGAGCACGCCAAATCATGGCTCCAGTGAGCACTTTGAGAGAGACTGCAATCAGCAGCCAGAGAGGAATCGGAAATGAAGGGCACCAAGAGCTCCTCATTCAAGTTGGTGTCAAACCAGCTGGAAGCAGGGGGATGATGGCCTCAGACTCAGAGAGGGCTAGAGTGACAATGAGGAGGGGAGGGGATCTCAGCACCGAGGTTGGTGAAGAGAGAGGTCCGAAGGGGTCAGAGGCTGTGGTGGGCGATAGTTCCAGTTAAATGCTGTGATTCTTGTGTGCTTCAGTCGTGTTTGAAATAGGGCAGGGTAACTAATTAAGGAAACGATGAGGGAAGACCCCCAAAAACCGGAATTATTTTTTGGAGGGTGGGCCCCTTATAGTACACTCAGAGTTTGTTTCTCCAGATCAAATGGTCAACCAAAGTTTTTATCTGGAAGTTTTGAGAAAGTTGCATCATGATTTGCAGAAGAAATGTCCTGAGTTGTGTCAAACAGGTGACTGGTTCTTCCACCATGACAATGCACCTGCCCACACTTTGCTGAGTGTTCAGCAGTTTTTGACCCCAAAATGGCATGATCTTCAGGTCCATCCCTCCCTATTCACCCAATCTTGCCCCTAGCGATTGTTTTTTGTTTCCCCAGGTGAAAAAAGTCCTCCAAGGGAAATGTCTTGCTGATGTGGAAGAGATGAAACAAAAAATGGCAATGCACTAAAGGCATCAAAATTGTCAAGTTCAGAAATTGTTTGGACCAGTGGAAAAAGTGACTTGATAGGTGTATTGCATCAAATGGAAGGTACTTTGAAGGTGATTGCGGTTTAAACAATTAAGAATAAGTTTTTTAAATAAATAAATTCTGGGTTTTTTTGGGGGCCCCTCTTGTATGTCTTTTACTTCTAATTCAAGAAGTCTGGGTTGGGTGTGGTGGCTCACTCCTATAATCCCAGCACCTTGAGAAACTGAGACAGTAGGATAGCTTGAGGCCAGAAGTTCAAGACCAAACTGGGCAACATAGCAAGACCCCCGTCTCTACAAAAAAATATTAAAAATTAGCCAGGGCTGGGCGTGGTGGCTCGAGCCTGTAATCCCAGCACTTTGGGAGGCTGAGGCGAGAGGATTTCCTGAGCTCAGCAAGTAGAGGCTGCAGTGGCCGGAAGCATGAGCCTGGGCAACAGAGTGAAACTCTGACACACACACACACACACACACACACACACACACACACACACACACACAATTAGCCAGGCATGGAGGTATGTACCTGTAGCCCTAGCTACTCAGAAGGCCGAAGCAGGAGGATCACTTGAGCCCAGGAGTTTGAGGCTGCAATGGGCTATTATCATGTCACTGCACTCTAGCCTGGGTAAAAGAAGTTTGTTTATGTGTTTTATCTAATTTATAGTGGTCTTATAGCATCTCCTAGGAACTCAGATTTAGTTTAATTTTAGTTTCGGCATTACACTTATTATTTCTACTATTAATTTTCATCTGTTCTATTACCACATGGCTCCTAATGCTGAAAAACTAAGTCAAACCTAATTTAGTTAGGAAGTACAGCAGGAAATAATGAGAATTTGCAGTGAAGTAGACCCGATTTCAAATCCTTGCTTTGCCATTTCTTAACTATGTTTGCTCTGGCCAAGTGATTCCAGCCTTAGTTTTTCTAATAGCAAAAGGGGAAGGCCATTATCTTCCTTGTGGGGCTGTTATCAAAACTGACAGTAAAGTATACGAAGAGAGATTTTGTTGCCTTAAGTTCATAGGTAACAGACTCAGGACTGAGCTTCATATTGACTGTTTAGACAGAACTGACAATAGTGTCCATGTGATAAAAGTCAGTTAGAACCCATCGGGAAATGTTAGTGCTGCCAACGTTGCTGTGAATGTATGTTTACTCTGAATTTATCTCCAGAAGTAGCTGTTTTTCAGTCTTATCCCAGTTTATTTTAATGTAATTTTTAAGGAATCTGCCCATTGAAGCTTCCTAGCACGGCATACAAGGTCCTTCATATTTCTACTCTGGCCTGTCCAACAAGCTTCTTCCTTTCCCCTTCACAGTCACAGGAGCACACCATGATATTTAACATCTCTGTGTCTTTGCACACATGGCTTCCTTTATTTGTGTTCTTTTCCTCCATTGCCTGCTAAATTTTATTTCATTTCATTTTATTTTTTTGAGACAGAGTCTCTCTCTGTCATCCAGGCCGGAGTGAAGTGGCGCTGTCATGGCTCACTGCAGCCTCAACCCCCTAGGCTCAGGTGATCCTTCCATCTCAGCCTCCTGAGTAGCTGAGACTACCAGCGTGTGCCACGGTGCCTGGCTAATTTTTTTGTAGATATGAGGTCTTGCCATGTTGCCCAGGCTGCTCTTGAAATCCTGGATTCAAGCAGTCCTCCCACTTTGGCCTCCCAAGATGCTGGGATTACAGGCGTAAGCTACCACGCCTGGCCACTAAATTTTAATTCATTCTTAAAAATATCCAGCTGTCCCTAACTAATTAATTCATTACTTCATTCCTTCAACAACATTTATCGACCTATTGTTTGCCAGGAACTCAGCTTCTAACACAGTTGTATAAGGTAATAAAATACTGTAAAGCAGAATTTTACAGAATTCCCATAAGTTTAATGGAATTTCACGGAATTCCCTAAATAGAGTTAGTCATTTCTTTTTCGTAAGTACTTTATATATACTTATACTTCATATTATACTGTATGGTCATTATTTATGTTTCTCTCCCCGATTTCTCAAGGGCAAGGTCAAATTTTAATCATCCCCACCCCCTTTTGCATGGGTCCTGTAAGACAGTGAGTATGAAAGAAGGTTTGTCTAAATAAACTGAACTACAAACAAAAGATATATCAATAATATGATCTGAACTCCAGAGTTTACATACATAGAAGTGCCCCCACATGATTGGTACAGATAATAAATGGAATGAAGAAAGAACATGAATGTGGACTGGAGTTGAGGAAGTTTTCGTGAAGGAACTGTGGGTCTTGTGTTAGACCTTAAGGAGTAGATACATTTAGGTAGGGTGGTGAGAAAGCAGTAGAAACCAGCAAATCTTGTTCAGAGGATAGTGAGAGATCCAGAAACGGACACAGAAGTATTTGTTGGCCAGAAGGCTAAATTTTTCGAGAAATGTTGGGATGTGCCACAGCAAGGAGTTTCAGACCCAGGAGACTCACAGAAGAAGACAGAGAATCCCTGACCATTCCTATAAGGCTTTGAGGTTTTCTAAGCACTTTCACTTTTCTTCCTGAGCATTACCCTGTGAAGGAGGCAGAGAAGACAGGCATTATTATCGCCAACTTTCAGATGAAGAAGTTGCAATAAGAGGAGATAAATGACCTTTCCAAGTCTCTAGCTAGCAAGTGACAGTGCTCCGGGGAGAAGTCACGTCTTGTGAATTACTGACTCTCTTCTCTGCTACCTTCTGACATGTTAATGATCCAAGTGAGGCATACTCAGTGCCATTACCCCTGAGTATAAGAGCCCCACACCCCACACTCCTACTCTCAATATTACACAGACAAAAAGTAAGTCTAGGTAGCCTGGGGCTCCATCTCCTCAGGTGAACTAATTTCTCAGCGAAGTGACACAGAGGCTAGTGGTGCTCTTCTTTTCTCTTTGGAGAATCAAAGAGCTTTACTATAGAGAAGAGCTAGACTACATTATTACTTGTTTGTTTTCATAATTTAAAAATATGCATTCTCTTTTTATGAACTATTTAATAGGTTTTATACACTTGTTCATTTACTGATATGCTCACTTCTTCATTTATCCAGAAGGCAAAGTATGTACTGTTTTAACCCCTTATAAACTACTTGTTTCTGAAATAAAATAACTGCTTCCTCATTTCTCTGTAGAGATGATCTTTTTGTGACCCACTCTCATTACATGGTTTCTCCAAATGACAAATTTACTTTAGAAGAGAGAAATATTTAGTCTAATGATTTACTAGATTGGCTCTCATTTGCATATGTAAAGAATGTTGTATAATCCTTTCCTGACATTTTAAAGAATGAAATAGACTTTATCTTGGTGCAGCTGATAACCTATGGGATAAGTACCCCTGTATGATATAATATATAATATTACATCATATCATCTTGTAGTCTATTATAGTATATTACATTATGCTACTTGTGGCATAGGGCACTTTGCTACTTTCCAGTGACATTGGTACAGGTAATACCAATTGTGATAGTCTTTTCTTTATCTCTCCTCTCTTTCCACTCTCTATCCTTCTTGCTCCTATTGCCTTTCTCCTCTTTCTCCTAGTCCTGAACTTTTTGGGGTGTCTGGTGATAAATCCCTCATATCTAGACCAAACAATTTTTCTTTCTTTCTTTCTTTCTTTCTTTCTTTCTTGCTTTCTTTCTTTCTTTCCTTCCTCCTTCCTTCCTTCCTTCCTTCCTTTCCCCTTCTTTATTTTTCTTTGTCTTTCTCTCCTTCCTTCCTTCTACCCCTCCCCCTTCTTATGTGTTCTCACTATGTTGCCTAGGCTGGCCTGGAACTTCTGGGCTCAAGCAATCTTCCCTCCTCAGCCTTCTGTGTAGCTGGACCTATAGGCACCTGGCTAGGACCAGATGACTTTTCTAAATTCCTTCTAACAGATGATTCTGTCCCCTGGAGACGTTCTTTCCTAAAACCTTTCTTTATTTGCCAACTTTCAGAGTATATGATCTACCTATAAAGTCATATTTGAGGGGATAATTAAAGAAATAATATGAACTATTAGGGCAAGAGCCACTGCTATCTTTGAAAAGGGTATTTAAGCCTTAACAATGCCTACAACCATTTATATGATAAATCAAAGGCTACTCAAATATTTAATTTCCATTGCTAGTGTTCCAGACATATATACATAGCCTATTAGTGGAATCAATCCAAGTATACATGCTCATGGAATAAACTCAAGATCATAGCAGTAACTTCTAAATAGGCTTTGATTAGAAAAAATACCATTTTCAAAAAAGAAAAAAAAAGAGTTTGAATAGAATGATCATAAATTTGGTTCCTACCTGACACGCACTCAGTGTGGAGCTTCAGCAACAGTGGAAAGTTCTCAAGATAAAGTAGCCTTATTCCAAGAGCCAGTCCATCTACTTGGGTCTATAGGTTCTGCGTGCATCCATATGTATAGGGATGTCTATATATAGGCTATGTAAGACAGTGGGCAAATTACCTTTCTGTCAGCTGTAATAACTAACTTTCATTAACTTTTACAACAATGAAAAGACTGCAATGTGGTCTTGACCTTTGAGACTTTGATTAGCAGACGTGATATGAAAACAGCTTCCTCAAGTTCCTTGTGAGATTACACCACCCGTTGCACTTGTGTGTATGTGGATTTCATTGCTTTGCAGAGATTTGCACAGCAGATGTGCATGTGGAAATTAAAAACAACAACAACAACAACAAAAACAATAACCAACATACCTTCATGAGGGTTATCTCCCTGACATTTTACCCACCAGTTTAGATAGGAGTTCAGTGGTGTTGTTTCTTGGCTGGATGACTCCATGAAACAACCATGGGCTGTAAGAGAGTGGTGTCCAGGTTAACTCCTGGTGTGACAAAGGCCTGCTAGAAATACTTTTTCAGCTACGGGCAACAGGCCACTATTTGCACCCCCAATTTCTGCTCCCACCACAGCTCTTCCAAAGAGCAATACATTCTATGTTGCTAAAGGCAAGTACTTTCAACTCTCATTTTACTTAACCTGTTAGCATTTGATCCTGCTGAATACACTTCCTTGAAATCGTCTCTTTCTTGAATGCTAATTAATTATTTTTTAAAAAAAGAGATGGAGTCTTGCTATGTTGCCCAGGCTGGTAACAAAATCCTGGCTTGAAATGATACTTTTCACACTTTATTTTTCAACTCACATTTTTTTTCCAACTCTTCCTTGATCTAACTCTTTATTTGTCATTCCCTCAAGGTTCTGTCCTGGAACCCCTTCTCCTCTCTCTACTTTCTTACCCCAAATAAGAATTCCATGCCTCCCGATGACATTCAAATTTCCAACTCCAGCCTTCAGATCCACATATTTAGCTGCCCACTCAACACCTCTGCTTGGTCACACCATAGGCATCTCAAATGTGACATATGCCAGTCTGAACTTTTGATGCTCCTCCCAAATATGCTCCATCTCTAGTCTTGCTTGTTTCAGTAAAGAATACTCTACTTTACTCATGTCAGAAAACTGGGAGCCATCGAAAGTGGACTGAATGAAAAAAATGTGGTACATAGGTTGGGCACGATGGCTCATGTCTGTAATCTCAGCACTTTGGGAGGCTGAGGCGAGAAGATTGCCTGAGGCGAGAGTTTGAGACCAGCCTGGACAACATGGTGAGACCTCATCTCTACAATAAGTCAGAAAAATTAGCTGGATGTGGTGGCACCCGCCTGTAGTTCCAGCTACTTGGAAGGCTGAGGTGAAAGGATTGCCTGAGCCCAGGAGGTCGAGGCTGCAGAAGTTGTGATTGTGCTACTGCCCTCCAGACCAGGCAAAAGAGTGAGATTCCAACTTAAAAAAAAAAAAGTGGCACCTTTACACTATGTAATATTATGCAGCCACAAAGAAGAACAAAATCATGGCCTTTGCAGCAACATGGATGCAGCTGGAGACCATCATACTAAGTGAACCATCACATCAATAAAGACTGAACACCACATGTTCTCACTCATAAGCGGGCCCTGATCTCTGTCACGTGAGCACAAGGGTGGGATTGGCAGATGCTGGACACTGCTATGGGAAAAAGTAAGGGAGGTGGGGTGGGGGCAACACACCGGGTGCAGGTCCACTATCAGGGGACAAGGGGACCCACTAGAAGTCCAAACTCCATTTACATGCAACTTACTTAAGTAGTAAATTCTCACATGTACCCCACAACTCTAAAATTAAAACAAAACAAACACCTGGGAACCATCCCTGACACTTCTTGTGTACATGCAAGAAGTCAGCCAATTTGTCCCCAAGTCCTGTTGAGTCTGCCTCCAAAATGTATCCTAAAGCCATCGCTTTTCTTCATCTCTAGTCTCACCGCTGTCTTCCAAGCCACCACTATTCTCACAAGAGCTCCTGTGTCACTGCTTGCTCCCTCTAGCAGCTCTCCCAGCCTCTTGACCACCTAAGAGAATGACCTGTTCATGGGAGTCCTCTTCATGGAGCTAATGATGGTACTTGGGGTAAAAGACCTCCAAAGTCTTGTGCGACCTCCCCATCTGGCTCTCCAACCTCAACTGTTCTCACTCTCATTTCCTCCACTCCTTCCACATTGACCTCTTGCAGTCCCCTGAATCTGCCAGGTCATTGCAGACATTGTGTCCTCTGCTTAAATGCACTTCTTCCTCTCTGTCTGGTTGTTACTTAGCCTGGATATCACTTCCTCACACAGAACTCCTTCCCAATCTCAGTTCGCCCCTCTTTAAAAATTATGATTCTTAGCCGGGCTCGGTGGCTCAGCCTGTAATCCCGCGCTTTGGGAGGTTGAGGTGAGTGGATTGCCTGAGCCCGCGGGTTCGAGACCCGCCTGGGCAACTTGGCGAGATCTCATCTCTACAATAAATCAAAAAAATCAGCCGGGCGTGGTAGCTGTGCCTGTAATTCCGGCTACTCGGAAGGCTGAGGCGGAAGGATCGCCGGAGCCCAGCAGGTCAAGGCTGCGGTGGCCGGGAGCGGCGACTGCACTCCAGTCTGGGTGACAGAGTGAGACTCCAACTCAAAAAAAATTTTATGATTCTTAGCCTCCTGGGTTCAAGCAAGCCTCCAGCCTCAACTTCCTGGGTAGTTGAAGCTCTACAGGCCCGCACCACCACACCTGGCTAATTTTTCTGTTTTTTTTTGTAAAGATGGAGTCTTGCTTTGTTGCCCAGACTGGTTTTAAACTTCTGACCTTAAGCAATTCTCTCACCTCAGCCTCCCAAAGTGCTGGGATTGCAAGTGTGTGCTATCACACCAGTCTAATATTTTGATTTTTTTCTTTTGTAGAGACAAGGTTTTGCTATGTTACCAAGGCTGATCTCAAACTCCTGGGCTCAAGCAATCCTCCCACCTTAGCCTCACAAAGCACTGGGATTACAGGCATAAGCCACCACACCGGGCTATATGTACTTTTTAAAATGTAGCATCATGACTGGGCACAATGGCTCAAGTCTGTAATCACAGCACTTTGGGAGGTCAAGGCAAGAGGATTGTCTGAGTTCAAAGGTTCAAGACCAGACTGGGCAACTTGGTGACACCTCATCTCTACAATAAATCAAAAAATAAGCCAGACATGGTAGCGGGCGCCTGTAGCTCCAGCTACTTGGAAGGCTGAGGCGGAAAGATAGCCTGAGTCCAGTGGGTTGAGGCTGCAGTGGCCATGAGCATGCCACTGTACTCCAGCCTGGGCGACAGAGTAAGACTCCAACTTAAAAAATAAATAAATAAATGTAGCATCATAATTTTAAAAATTCACAATTACTTACTTGTGTAATGTTTGACTCCCTCATTAGAATGAAAGCTCCATACAGGCAGGGATCTTGACTGTCTTATTCAGTACTGTATGTCCACTACCTAGATTGAATTCATCACAGAACCTACTCAATAGATATTGGTTGAATGGCAGTTAAAGGGATAAATTATATTTGATATAACACAATTCCAGAAGAAGTTGGACAGGCGACTAAAGTTTGTTCTAACCTGGTTCACACGTGTGGGCAAGGAAGTGTGCAATGTATTTTCTTGGGTTTATCCCAATTTAATTTTCACAACAAACATATGCAGCATAATATCCTTATTCCCATTTAACAAATGAGTATAGTGAGATTTGGTCTAAGTGGTGGAGCCAATTAGAACCCCGGAATCCACTTTAATGGGTATTTACCATGCAATACTGCTTTTGATTATTTTAACAAGTTCATAGCATATTTATTCAGAACCATTGTGCATTGACTAAATTGTGTGTTTAGGTTTGGTTGCTAAAAGAACTGGAAAATACTGCACGTAAAGGTAGAGTCTCAGAACCACTGATTGGTTTAAAAAAAATTTTTTTTAAAGTAAGAGTCTCACTCTGTCACCAAGACTAGATGGCATGCTCATGGCCACCACAGCCTTGAACTGCTGGGCTCGGGCGATCCTTTTGCTTCAGTCTTTCAAGTAGCTAGATCCACAGGTGTGCAGCACCACACCTAGATAATTTTTTTAAAAATTTATTGTAGAGATGAGGTCTCACCAAGTTGCCCAGGCTGGTCTTGAACCCCTGGGTCCAAGCAATCCTCTCACATCGGTCTCCTAAAACGCTAGAATTACAGACATGAGCCACTGGGCTCAGCCAAGAACAGTTTAAAAATTATTTATATTAGAAAAAATAAGAGAGTTTTGCAAGACTGATGATGACAAGCTGAATAAAGATGATATATAATAGCCTTACTATATACTAACAATAACCAAGTAGTAAATATAATGAAAAGAAAGATTCCATCAGTAATTGGAAGGAATAAATCGTATCTAAAGATACATAAAAACTTTCTAGGGAAAATTGCAGAACATCTTTAAGGGACAAAAAGAAAGCTTAAGAAAAGTATAAAGTCATACATCGTCATGGATGTGAAGGCTCAATATCATAAAGACGTCTTCAAATTAATCTATTACTTAAATACTATTGCAATTAAAATCTAAAAGTTTTTTTTTTTATAGAATTGGACAAACTTGTTCAAAAACTTGCAGGGCAGCACACAGGGCCAAAAAAATCAGGACAAGTTTTTATTGATACATAATTGTACATATTTTGGGGGTACATGTGATGTTTTGATACATGCATATAATGTATAATAATCAAATCAGGGTAATTGGGATATCCATCACCTTGAACATTGAATATTTCTCTGTGTTGGGAACATTCCAAGTCTTCTCTTCTAGCTATTTTGAACTACACAATAAGTTATTGTTAACTATTATCACCCTACTGTGCTATTGAACACTAGAACTTACTGATTTCCTCTTGCTATATGTTTGTACCCACTAACAACCTCTCTCCATCCCTTCCCTACCCCCATCCCCTTCTCCCACTCTCTTACCAGTCTCTGGTAACCATCAATTCTACTCTTCACCTCAATGAGATCCACATTTTTGGCTAGTATATGTGAATGAGAACTTGAGATATTTGTCAACAATGTTAAAGAAGAAAAAATGAGAGACTCACTCTGATGGATATAAAGGCTTATCATCAAGCTACAGTACTTATGGCAGTGCTATGGGAAATAAACAGACCAATGGAACAGAAGGCCCCAAAACATATTGAAACTTGATATAAAATAGAGAGTACATGGTGGTAGAAAAAAAGATGGATACTGAATAAATGATACTGAGATAACTGGTTATCCATGTGGGACAAATAAAATTTAGCTCTCTATTTCACATCTAACATACAAAAAATTTCTCTGCTTGATCAAAAACCTAAATATAAAAAACAAAATTTTAAACTTTTAGAGGAAAAAAAATTACCGTTATAATTTTGGAATAGAAGTATTTAAGTCACATAAGTGTACATATCATAAAAGAAAAGATTGATAAATTCAACTTCATTAAAAATAAAACACAAAAGACACCATAACAAAAGTGAAGACAAGCTCCAAACAGGACAAGATACTTTCCCAGTTAAATCACCTCAAAATTAATATCCAGAAGATATAAAGAACTCCTACAAATTAGTAAAACAAAAGTCAAAACTCACAAAAAACTTGAAGTGCCAATTAACATTCAAAAAAATGTTCAAGTTCACTAGTAATTGGGGAAAATAAAACCACAAAGAGATGCATTTCACACCCATCATCAGCAGGAACGTAATTAGCTTTGGTGGGACTTGAAACTTAGGCAATTTGCGGATCTCAGTTTAATAAAAAGAATATAGGCCGGGCTTGGTAGCTCAGCCTGTAATCTCAGCACTTTGGGAGGCTAAGGTGAGTTGATTGCCTGAGCCTGAAGGTTCGAGACCAGCCTCGGCAACATAGTGAGACCTGTCTCTACAATAAATAAAATATTAGCTGGTGTGGAAGCACTCCTGTAGTTCTGGCTACTTGGAAGTTTGACACAGCAGGTTGATGCTGGAGTGGCGGTGATTGTGCCATGGCACTCCAGCCTGGGCAACAGAGTGAGACTCCAACTCAAAAACAAACAAACAAAAACAAAGCAAAGTTTCAAATACAAAATTAGCTATCGGATCTTTGAAGGAGTCCATGCAAATGAGAGGTCCTGAAGCTTACACTTCATTTACTTTATGATGATAAAAATGAAATGTCTATCAGTTTTTAGAATGACTGTAAAATCAAAAATTAATTTTGTCAAAGAGCCGCATTTGCCAGGATTGTATCACATGTGTTTTACACCAGCATAGAGAGTCAGTCTTAATGGGTAACAGAAGGACAATGTAGTTGGTGAAACTGAGTGCTGTATTACTTAGAATGGGATTTTGCACTGTGGAATTTCTTCTATAAGCACCAAGATCTCTTAGAGCTAAAATATCAGTAAGGTAGGCACAATATACAAAATAGAGAGGGCATGACTGTTTTTGATTTGGAGAAGCAATACTAAAAATGTTTGTTTTTACTTAATAAACTAAAAAAAAATACTAAAAAAAAAAATGAAATGTCTAAAAATACTAGGTGTCACAGAGGATGTAGAAATAGGAATTCTTATACTGTTCTTGTGAGTGTAAATTGGGGCAGTCATTTTCCAGACCAGGTTGGCACTATCTTATCAAGTAGAAGATATAGTTCTTCTAACCTGACAATTACACTCTTAAGTATGTGTCCTTAAGAAACACTGACAGCTGGACTCGGTGGCTCAGCCTGTAATCCTGCGCTTTGGGAGGCTGAGGTGAGTGGATTGCCTGAGCCTGTGGGTTCGAGGTCCGCCTGGGCAACTTGGCAAGACCTCATCTCTACAATAAATCAAAAATTAGCTGGGCGTGGTAGCGCGCGCCTATAGTTCCAGCTACTTGGGAGGCTGAGGTGGAAGGATCGCCGGAGCCCAGCAGGTTGAGGCTGCGGTGACCGGGAGCGGCCACTGCACTCCTGTCTGGGCGACAGAGTGAGACTCAAACTCAAAAAAAAAAGAAAAAAAAAAAAAAGAAAAGAAACATTGACACGTATTCAAGAATGTTCATAGCAGCAACGCATATAATAGTAAAGAGAAAGAAAGATTCTAAATATCCATTAATAGGACAATGGATAGTGGATAAAGAAATCATACTTTATGCTCATGGACTGGAAGAATTGTCAAGATGTCCATTCTACCCACGGCAATCTACAGAGTCAACTCAATCCCTATAAAATTACCAGTATTATTTCTCATAGGCCAAGAGAAGACACAACAGAAATTCATATGGAAGCAAAAAAGAGCCTGAGTAGCTAAAGCAATCCTCAGCAAAAAGAACAAAACTGGAGGCATCATAATTCCAGATTTCAGACTTTGCTACAAGGCTACAGTAACCAAGACAGCATGGCATTAATACAAAAACAGACACATAGGCCAATGGAACAGGACAGAGAATCTGGAAATAAAACCATGGACCCTTCAACCAACTCATCTGTGACAAAACTGACAAAAACAAACATTAGGAAAAGGAAATCATATTTAGCAAATTGTGCTAGGAAAACTGGCTGACCACATGCAGAAGAATGAAACTGGACCCCTACCTATCGCCATATATAAAAATTAATGGATTAAGGACTTAAATGTGAAATCTTAAACTGTAAAAATCTTAGCACCCTCCTGGACATCAAAGGAGGCAATGAATTCATGGCCAAATCCTCAAAATCAAATGGAGCAAAAGCTAAAATTGACAGGTGAGATCTTATCAAGCTAAAAAGTTTTTGCACAGTAAAAGAAACCCTCAAGAGAGTAAAGAAACAACTCATAGAATGGGAAAAATATTTGCAAGTTATGTATCCAACAAAGGCCTAACACCCAGGATCTACAAGGAACTCAAACTAATTGACAGGATAAAACAACCCCATTAGAAACTGGGCAAAGAGCATGAACAGACACTTCTCAAAGGAAGACATCCAAGCAGCCAACAAATATGAAAAAATGCTCAGCTTCACTAATCATTAGAGAAATGCAAATCAAAACTACAATGAGATACCATCTTGTACAGGTCAGGATGGCTATCATTAAAAAAAAACAAAACAAAACAAAACAGCAGGTGTTGGTGAGACTGCAGAGAAAAGGGAACACTTCTACATTGTTGGTGGGAATGTAAACCAGTTCAATCATGTGGAGAGCAGCATGACATTTTCTCAAAGAATGAAAAATTGAGTTACCATATGATCCAGCAATCCCACTTCTGGGAATATACCCAGAGGATCATAAATCACTTCACCAAAAAGATACCTGCACATGTATCTTCACTGCAGCACTATTCACAGTAGCAAAAACATGGAACCAACTCACATGCCCATTAAAAATCCACTCGATGAAGAAAATGTGGTACATATACAGGATGGAACACTATGCAGCCATAAAGAACAAAATTGTGTCTTTTGCAGAAATGTGGATGCAGCTGGAGGCCATCATACTAAGTGAAGTATCACAGAAACAAAAAACTGAATATCACATGTTCTCACTCATAAGTGGAACCTGAACATTGGGCATGAGCACAAAGGTGGGACTAACAAACCCTGGGCTTTGCTAACGGATGCAGGGAAATGAGTTAAGGGGCACACAACCACTCACTGGGTACCATGACTACTACCAAGGAGAGTTTAAAGTCTGGAAGTGTGATATCTCCTACTTTGTTTGTTTTGTTAAGGATTGTTATGGCTATCATGGTCTTTTATGTTTCCATATGAATTTCTATATTGTCATTTCTAGGTCTGAGAAGAATGATGCTGGTAATTTAATGGGCATTGCATTAAATCTGTAGATTACCTTTGGTAGGATGGACATCTTAACAATGTTAATTCTTCCAGTCCATGAGCATGGAATATTTTCCCATTTGTTTGTGTTTTCTTTGGTTTCTTTGAACAGTGTTTTGTAGTTTTCATTGTAAAGATCTTTCACCTCTCTGGTTAGGAAGATGCCAAATTATTTTGTGTGTGTGTGTGTGTGTGTGTGTGTGTGTGTGTGTGTTGTGGCTATTGTGAATAGGACTGTGCTTTTTATTTGGTTCTCATCTGTTTGCTGTTGGTATATAAGAATGTGATTGTCTTTTTCATATTTATTTTGTACTCTGAGACTTTGTCAATGTCTTTTATTAGAGCAAGGATTTTTTGGCTGATTCTCTTGGGTTTTCAAGGTATAGGATCATGTCATCCACAAAGTGGGATAACTTAACTTCCTCTTTTCCTATTTGGGTACCACTGATTTCCTTCCCTTGTCTAATTGCTCTAGCTAGGACTTCCAACACTTTGTTGGACAGGAGGAGTGAGAGTGGCATCCTTGTCTTGTTTCGGGTTTCAGGGGAAATGGTTCCAATTTGTGTCTGTTTAGCAGTATGTTGGCTGTGGGTTTATCGTAGATGTCTCTTACTATTTTGATGTATGTTCAATCTATGCCAAGGTGTTCTAAGGTGCTTATCAAGAAGGGCTGCTGGATTTTATCGAAAGCTTTTTCTGCATCTAATGATATAATCATATGGTTCTTGTTTTTAGATTTATTGATGTATTTAATTACATTTATGGTCTTGTGGATGTTGAACCAGTCTTGCATTCCAGGGATGAAGCCTACTTGATCATGGTGGATGATTTTTGAGATGTGTTGTTGGTTTTGATTTGCTAGATTCTTGTTGAGAATTTTTGCATCATATTCACCAGGGATGTTGGCCTAAAGTTCTCTTTCTTTGTTGGATCTTTACCCAGTTTGAGTATCAATGTGATGTTAGCTTCATAAAATGATTTGGGGAGAAATCTGTCTGTCTTGATTGCCTGGAATACTTTCAATAGGATTGGTATAAGCTCCTTCTTGAATGTTTTGTAGAATTCTACTGGATAGCTATCTGGTCCAGGACTTTTTTTTTTTGTAAGTAGTTTTTTTATGATGGAGTCAATTTCCTGTTATTGGTCCATTTAGGGTCTCAATTCCTTCTTGTTTTAACCTTGGAAGGTTGTGTGACATCAGAAAGTCCTCCATTTCATTTAGGTTTTTGAGTTTATTTCCATACAAGTGTACATGGTAATCTCTGATAATCTTCTATATTTCTTTGGGGTCAGTTGTCACTTGATCTTTTGCATTTCTGATTGTGCTTATTTGGACTTTTTTCCTCTTTCCCTTGGTCAGTCTGTCTAGGGGGTCAACCTTGTTTATCCTTTCAAAGAACAACCTTTTTGTTTCATTAATGATATTTATGTCTTTTGTGTCCCATATTTGTCTTTTGTGTCCCATATTTGGGCCTTTATTTTGGTGATCTGGATTCTTCTGCTGAAGTTAGGGCTTTGATGGTCTTGTTTTTCCAACTCCCTTAGGTGATTATTAGGCTGTTAACTTGTGGTCTTTCCATTTCTTGATGTGAGTTTGTAGAGATGTGAATTCCCTTCTTAGTACTGCTTTCATGCATCCCACAGATTTTAGTAAGATGTTTCTTTATTTTCATTTGTTTCCAGGAATCTTTTAATTTCTGTGATGACCCAGGAGTTGTTCAGCATCATGCTGTTTAGTGTTCGTGTTTTTGCGAGTTTTGAGAGAATTTGTTGTTGTTGATATTTATTTTTATTCCACTGTGGTCTGAAAAGGTGCATGGCAGTATTTTGCTCTTATTATATTTGTTTATGCTTGATTTATGACTGAGGATGTGGTCAATCTCAGAGTACATTCCATGTGGTGATGAGAAGCATGTTTATTCCATGGTTGTTGGGTGGAGTGTTCTGTAGGTATCTATTAAGTTCATTTCATTATGCATTAAATTAAGTTTCTGGATCTTCTTATTGATTTTTTGCCTTGATGAACTATCTAGGGTTGATAGTGGGGTAATTAAGTTCCCAGTTATGATAGTGTTAGTGTCAATATCTCTTTTTAGTTTACTTAGTAGCTAACTTTTTTATAAAAACTGGTGCTCCTGTGTTGGGTGCATATATATATTAGGATGGATAATTCTTGTTGAAGGATTGAGACTTTTATCATCATGTAGTGTCCTTCTGTATCTTTTAAATTTTTTGATAATTTAAAGATTGTCTTGTCTGACATTAAGATTGAAACTGCTGCCTTCTTTTGTGTTACGTTCACCTGAAAATTTGTTTTCCAGCCTCTAACTTTGAATCTGTGAGAGTCCTTTGTAATGAGATGTGTTTCATGGCAGCAGCAAATTGTGGGGTTGTGTTTTTTTTAAGTCCAGTTTTCCATTTTATTTCTTTTCAGTAGTGCATTTAATCTATTCACATTCAGGCTGATTATTGAGATGTGAGAGTTTATTCCTGTCATGAGGCTCTTATAAAGTTCTTTGGTGTTGTTACTATTTGTCAGTTTTCTTTTGATTTTTGGGCTGATATATGAGTGTGTTTCAGTTTTGCAGTCATGATGCATGCTGTGTTGATTCTCTGTTTTCCTGCATTCTTGGGAAGAGTGTGGACTTTTTTTTTCTTCTGTGTTGAATACCTTCTTAAGTGTCTCTTGTAGAGCTGGTCTGAAGGCAGCATAAACGCTTAGAAATGGAATGACTGGGAAGAATTTTAATTCTCCATCACTAATGAAGCTTATTTTAGCTGGGTAGGAAATTCTCGGTTGGAATTGTTTATCCTTGAGAACTTTGAAGATTGGACTCCAGTCTCTCTTAGCCTGTAGTGTTTCTGTAGCTAAATCTGCTGCTATTCTAATTGGTCTTCCTTGGTAGGTAGTCTGACCTTTCTCTCTCACTGCCTTTAGAATTTTTTCTTTTATACCTACTTTGTGTAAGTGAATTACTATGTGTCTAGGAGTTGGTCTTCTCATTTGATTCCTTGCAGGGGTTCTCTGAATCTCTTGTGTTTGGATGGTCACATCTCTGATAAGATGAGGGAAGTTTGCTTAGTTTACTTCATGGAATGTTTATTCCAATGTAGTCTCTGTCTCCCTTTCTGCCTCAGGAATGCCAAGCAGGTATAAGTTCGGCCTCTTAATATAATCTCACATCCCTTGGAAGCTTTATTCCATCTTTTAAAGCTTCTTTTCTATATTTTTAACAGTTTGTGTTAGTTTCATATTTTGGTCTTTCTTCTGCTTGGTTAATTCTGCTTTTCATGCTTCTCAGTTTCTTATTTACTTCATTTACTGTATTCTTTATTGCCATCATATCAGTTGTCAACTCTTTCATTCTTTCATCTTGTCTTTCTTCATTTCTGTTTATCCTTTCTATCAATTCCTTGATATCAGTTGTTTGAGATCATTTGTTCTGGGGACTCTTCATTGTTTGAATTACGAAGTCTGTATTCTCAGCTTCTGTCTTTCCAGGGATCTGGAGGGGTACCTGTGTTCTCCCATTGATTCTTCTTCATTTGTGATGGCTTTCCCCCTGGTTTTCCCCTCATTAATTCCATTGCTCAGTGGTAGTGCAGATAGCTTTCACTTCTGTTTGCTCACTTCCCTATTCTTCCTTATGTAGATCCTCTGGATTTATTCCATTTTGAAGCCAGACTTGGAGTGTGTGTGTGGGGGGGGGGGGGCTATGCTGTCCTTTTGCAATTTTGAGATTTGACTAAGGCATAATGGGGGAAGCTATGGTTCAGAAGCTATCCGCAGATCACAGTATCCACTGACTGGTGTGGGACCCCCTGGAACCCACTTCCCACCTTCTTACAAACCGTCCATGTGGTGGGAGCTTATGTATGTCCCCTGAAACCAAAATGAGGTAAGAAAAAATAAAGAACAGAGAAAGGAAGAAGGGAAATGAAAGGAAGATGAAGAGAAAGAAGGAGAAGAAGGAAAAAAGACAAGAACCCAAATGAACAAACACACAAACAAAACTAATTTAAAAAATTTAAAAAATTGAAGATACTCAAATATACTCATATGCAAAAAAAAAAAAAAAAGAGAGGAAAAAAGGGCAGGTCAAATCAGTAGACATTCGGAAAGATATGTGTTGAGAGAGTAGAAACAAAACAAAACAAAACAAAACAAAAAATCTCCCTCTTGTGGCCATTTCTGGAACTTCAGGTTCTTCAACTGGTGTGTCCCCAGTGCCACTGCTTTTGGCAGCAGTAGGGAGTGGTCTCTGGTGTCTACTCCCTCCCCTCTTTGCCTGCAGGCCAATTGAGCTACTCTTTACATGGGTCAGACGCCCTACAGACTACTGGGGGAAGAGGGGGCGACTCAGATCAGGACTCACCTCAGCTTGGCTGCTGCTATGTCTCCCAATCTGGCTACATGCTTTGCTTAAGTGCTTGATCCAGTGTGATGGGTGGGACTTCTGTATCTCTGGTATCATGCATCCAGAGTGTCCTCCCTGGGCAAACGATGACAATCCCAGAGGGCTGCAGAGATGCCCCCTGGTCTCAAGATGCAGGCTGCCCAGAATCAGAGGAGCTAGAACAGGTCACTACCCAGTTTGGGACTGAGAAAATGGCATCGGCCAGTGTCTTCTCCTCCAGCAGGAGGCAGCTCTAGATTTCCTCCCTGCATCTCCTCCATGGTTCCCGCTGCCAGTGCCCTGGTCAGTTGCCTCAGGTGGTGTGGTGGTGTGGGCCGGGTGCCAGGTGCCGAGAGGCTGCTGATCTCTGCTGTCTTCTCCCAAGAAATCCATTTAAAAAAAAAAGTCAGGGTCTCACTCGGTCATCCAGGCTGGAGTGCAGTAGCATGATCATGATGATCATGGTTCAGAGCAGCCCTGACCTCCTGAGCTCAAGCAATCCCTCCTCGTCAGCATCCCAAGTAGCTGGGACTACAGGTACACATCACCACTCCTGGCTAATTTTTAAATTTTTTTGTAGAGACAAGGTTTCACTATGTTGCCCAGGATGGTCTTGAACTCCTGGGCTCAGGCAATTGTCTGTCTTGGCTTCCCAAAGTCCTGGAATTACAGGTGTGAGCCACCATGGCTGGCCAGTAAGAAAAATAAATGAGGAGCTTCTATTTTTGTTCCCATAAATTTTAAAAATAAAGACAAAAAGCATGCTAAAATAAAAATATGCTTATGATTCATAGATATTTAGCAAATGTTTCAAAACAAACAATGGGATGAGAGAAATAACAAATTAAGAATAGTGGTTACCTCTATGGAGAGAGGGAAGAAATTTGCTGGGAAGGACTATGAAAGAGGCTTCAGTCATATCTGTAACATTTTATTGTTTTTCTCATTCCAGATTTTTAAAAAATTGAGGTATGTGGTAATATCCTAGAGTTACCATAACAAAATGCCACAAACTGGCTTACTTAAACAATAAAAAATATATTCTCCAATAGTTTCAGGGGTCCGAAGTTCAAAATCAAGGTGTCAGCAGGGCCATAATCTTGGGAGACACTGGGTAGAATCCTTGCTTGCATCTTTCTTTCTTTCATTTTTTTAGAGATAGGGTCTTGCTCTGTCACACAGGAAGGAGTGCATAGTGCAGTCACAGCTCCCTGCAGCCTCAAACTCCTGGACTCAAGTGATCCTCCTGCCTCAGCCTCCCAAAATGCTGGGATTACAGGCATGAGGCACTGTACCTGGCCCTGGCTTATCTCTTTCTAACTTCTGGTGATGGCTGTCATCCTTAGCATTCCTTGTCTGGCAGCTGCATCATTTCAATCTCTGCCTTTGTTGTCACATGGCATTCTCACAGTGTATCTGTGTCTTCTCTCCTTCTTATATGGATATTAGTAATTTTGGATTAAGGGCCTATCCTACTCCAGTATAAACTTCTCTTAGCTAATTACATCCGCAATGATCCTATTTCCAAATGAAGTCTTTCTGAAGTACTGGAGGGAGGACTTCGACATAGCTTTTGGGGGGGTCACAATTCATTTCATAACAAGCTGTGGTTTACATGCAGCTAAACATGCAGATCTTGAATGTACCTTGAATGAAGAGGTTTGACAAATGCGTATGCCTATGTGTATTCGTTTTCTATTGACCCTGTAACAATCACCACAAACTTCATGACTTAAAACAATATAACTTTATTATCTTCATTTTTGTAGGTCAGAAGTCTGACATGGGTCTCAGTAGACTAAAATCAAGGTGTCAGTAAGGCATGTTCCTTTCTGGAGGCTCTGGAGGAGAATCTGTTTCCTTGCCTTTTCTACTTTCTAGAGACCATTGACACTGCTCAGCTTATGACCTCCTTCTGCATCTTCAACACCAGCCGTGTTCCATCTCTTTGCCCTTTTTTCTGGTCCCATTCTTTCTCTCTGACCACAGCCAGGGACATGTTCTCTGGGCCTACCCACATAATCTCCTCTCTCAATGTCCTTGACCTTATCACATCTACAAAGTCCTTTTGTCATAAAAGGTAGCATATGCCCAGGTTTGGAGTCTTACGGTATGGACATCTTTGGAGGCCATTATTTGTCTACCACACCATGGAACACCCATCCCCAGAAGTAGAAAATGTTTCCATTCCTTCAGAATATTCCTTTATGCCTCTTCTCAGTTGACTCTAGCCAACCCCTAGAGGCAGCCTCTGTTCTGATTTCTATCATCTTTCATTAGTTTGATGTGTTCTAGAACTTCGTATAAATGGGACATACAGTATGTTCTTTTTTGTGTCTGGCTACTGTCTCACAGCATAATATTTCTGAAGCTCATCTATATTGTTTCATGTATCAATTGCCCTTTTTTATTGTTGAATAGCATTTATTGTACAAATATGCCCAAATTTGTTTGTACGTTCTCTTGTTAATAAACATTTGAATTGTTTCCAGTTTGGGGCTATTATGAACTTTCTTGTACGAGTCTTTTGTGTACATATCTTTTAATTTCTCTTGGGTCCTGGGAGAACTGCTGGGTCATGCATTTCTATATGAAATTTCCAATTAGTTTTTGAAAAGGTGGTTTTTACCAATTTAAGTTCCTATCATCAATGTATGGGAATTTTAGTTGCTCCTTGTTAACATTTGGTATACATCTTTTTAGTTTAGCCTTTATGATGGGTATTTGTTTAATTTTATTTTTCAAAAAGGAAGCAAAAATATTTTCCTCAAACACTAAAATAAGGTGCTATATTCCTTGAAAGTTTAACTCAGTTTTCGTGGGGTTAAAGCTCTAGTGGTATATTAGCAAACTTTTTTTTTTTTTGAGTTGGAGTCTTACTCTGTCACCCAGGCTGGAGTGCAGTGGCACACTCACAGCCACTGCAGCCTCTACCTGCTGGGTTTAGGCGATCTTTCTGCCTCAGCCTCCCAAGTGGCTGAAACCACAGATACACGCCGCCATACCTGGCTAATTTTTGTGAGTTACCGTAGAGACGAGGTCTCACCAAGTTGCCCAGGCTGGTCTTGAACCCCCAGGCTCAGGCAATCCTCTCGCTTCGGCCTCCCAAAGTGCTGGGATTACCATGCCGAGATGAGTCACTGCGCCTGGCCAGCAAATTTTTTTTAATGCCATTGTGTGATTATAACTTAGAAGGATACTTTAACAATTTAATGACTGAGGCTTACTATAACAAATCTATTGATTTACCCTTATATCTTAGAAAACAAGTCTTTTTCTATCCTATGAAATTTTTATCCTTGTAATTAACATGATGTCTTGAATTAAAAACTTCTCTTGGTTTCTTATCATTCTCCCACTTTTTGAAGATGGATTGTTTTACTTATTTATCTTTCTATCCTGAGTGCCTAGCACAATGCTGGGCACATAGCCAGTACTCAGTAAGGTTGTTAAGTCAATAAGCAAATAAATTCACGTATTAATTTCAAGTATGAATATGAAAGACTAGAATTACCAATCTTTCTTTTCATAGAAAAACCAAATCGACACTAAACCTTAATTTGATTCCATTTACAAACTTACGTTGACATAAAAAATTTAATTTTATTCTGTTCCTCATTTATGGTAGAAAAAAACCTGTTTAATTTAAGAAGAAAATTAACATTTGTTTTTAAAAAGGGGGGTTTTGATGTTCATTCATGTTCTTCTATGCCATGAAATTTTACATTCACAAAGTTGTTTTAGATGTGATGTCACATGACTCATATCATTTTTTTGATTTGTTTTTGAGTAGAGATCTCACTCTGCCACCCAGGCTGGAGTGCAGAGGCATGATTATGTTTCACCATGGACTCGACCTCCTGGGCTCAGGACATCCTTCCTCCTCAGCCTCTTGAGTAGCGGAAACTACAGACATGTGCATCATGCCTTGCTAATTTTTTAATTTTTTGTAGAGATGAGGTCTTGCTTCATTGCCCAGGCTTTTCTCGAACTACTGGACTCAAGCAATCCTCTCACCTCAACCTCCTAAGGTGTTGGAATTATAGGTATGAGCCACCACGCTTAGCCATTATAACATTTTTGAGAGGAATATTTTAATATTTAGTAGCATAGTATCACCCTACTCTACAACACTAGAAGCCCATGGCCTCCTAACTGTACTGAATTCTATTAGAAGAACCTCTGAATAAAATTTTCATGACTCAGACTCATTTACATGTAACAGAAGTGCCTATCTTGGTAACCTCCAGGGATCTGTGGCTAGAATTCAGGGAATCTATTAAAGCTTGCAAAAACATGTGTGTGGAGGAGGGGTGTGGAGTTAGCTATGTGAGTGTACAAGTGAGAATTTTTCAGGGGAAATTTTCCTTTGTTTTCATCAGATTTTTAAACATGAACAAATATGAAATGTTACAGAGCAGAGCTAGCAAATTTAGTCTTGTGGATAGATTGGTCAGTTATGAAAATTTATGTATAATGAACAATGTGAATTCTTTTAAATAATCAACTTGATTTTTTTCTTTGACTAACTAGTGTTTGACTAAATAGATCAAAACAAGTTTCCTGGCATAATGCAAGTATAATCTCAGATATCATTGACAGAATGGGCAGACATTATACAAAAGACAAATCTCATACATGGAGAGAAGAACAAAATTCCAGTTCCCCTAGGCTTATTGTTTGTTACATCCCAACTTAAAATCATACTGGCTTTTCTCATAGACTCCCGGCTGCCTTTTCAAAAGCCCAATATGCCCATACAGAACATCTCTTTCTGTTTCCTTGAGAATTTTGGAAGTGAGTTAGTTATTCTTATATACTTCATAAAGATTGATCTCAAAAGGAACCCACTTCATCAGATAAAATAATTTTTCAGTTTAATATCAATCTCTATTAATCCCACTTGGTATCAAGATCAGTCCAGAGATACCAGATGGAAACTCATATTTTAGAATGGAGAGAAGAGAGTAAAACTAGTCAGTAATAACCAGCCAGAAACAAATTATACTTTCTTTTATTTTGTCTTTTATTTTGGTCAAACTTGAGACTTGAGATTACAGGCTCATAGAATGCAATTTTCAGGCATTATCCTTCCACTGGAAGAGTTCGCATCCGAGTGATTTAGTGGAGCTGAATCATGCTCAGATACCTGTGGAGGGTGGAGGTAGTTGAGGAAGGGAGTGGGACACAATGCAGAAACATTTGCAGGAAGTACACTTTGTACAACCCTGACAATAGTCACCTGGGGCTCATGACTCTCAACCCAAGTATAAGTCACATTCCCTTTATTGCTTATTTCAATTCATTTTATTATGTGTAACAGTATGCTACAACTTCTTATAGCAATATTGGAATGAAGATTAAATTTTATAGGTTTAAATATGGCATGATAACCTTTTATCCTCTATATTTCAGGCCTCACTCCCATTGCTAGAGTCTTTGTTGTAGAGGTGAGACTCCAGTAAAATAATGAGTGTGCAGGGTACATTGGGATGGGATGGCTGAATTGGTCATTTTGAAACTACCTTCTACTTTATTGCCTCATGTAACCCTTTGGAAGTAGGCCAACTTTATCTTTGGGAGAATTTAAAAAGCTGGCTGGGTTTCCCACCAACCCCACTATGGTGGAATTTTCTAGTAAATAGTAAAGGTTTCTACTATGGATGTGGTTCACATGAATTCCAACACGTGGATAATAAGACTGAATAAATCTATTTTCATTTCTCTGTCAAATCAAATGACCTTTTCTTAGACTATTTTTCTAGTTATTAAAGCAACATGTGACATTTTTTCACTTTCTGGGACTCTCCTCTTTTGCTTTCTGTATTCTTAAATTTCCCTGAATTTGTCTGTCTCTTAGCAGTCTTCTTATGGTTTCTTTTCCTATTCTGCCATCACCTCTCATCCCCACAGCTCATTCCTTTGCTTTTCTAACTGCACATTTACTCCTTTTTCTTTTTTTCTTTTTTTTTGAGTCAGAGTCTCACTCTGCTGCCTAGTCTGAAGTGCAGTGGCACACTCACAGCCACTGCAGTCTCGACCTGCTGAGCTCAGGCGATCCTTCCGCCCCAGCCTTCCAAGTAGCCAGAACTACAGGCACACACTACCATACCCAGCTAATATTTTGATTTGTTGTATAGATGAGGTCTCACCAAGTTGCCCAGGCTAGTCTTGAACCCCTGAGCTCAGGCAATTCTGTCACCTAAAGTGCTGGGAATACAGGCTTGAGCCACCATGCCTATCCTTTTTCTTTTTTTAAAAAATGAATTAAGAAAGGTAGATTTATTAAAGAGAAGATATGGAAATGGCACAACAGGTAGAACAGCAGCGAGAGTATCTGCTGTCTGCCTATACTTACTCTTTTAGAGAACTTTATTTCTGAAGTCCACAGTTCCAAAATCAGCATCTATAGTTGTCCACATTCATCCAAATGCAGGTTCTATACTTCTAGCCTCCTATAAGATTGCTCTTTTTAAATGACCCTGAAGCTTCTCAAACTTAGAATGCTTAAAATATCATGCAACAACATAAAACAACAACATAGTAACGTTATTCATGTGTTAGTTTCGCAAAATGAAAAAGTTTGGAAATATTCATTCTAGTGATAATGTAGAAAATCAGGCCCTCTTGTGGGTAAAGCTGTTTATTAGTACATACTATTTATTTGGCAAAATTTATCAAGATTTAAAAGACATTTATTAAAATTTTAAGTATATTATTTGACCCAGTTCTTCCATTTCTAAGAATATATCTTAGAGATACAGATTCATAAATATATTTTAAAGATCACATACAATACTATCCAAAACAATCTACAGATTCAATGCAGTCCTGACTGAAATACCAATGACATTCTTCACAGAAATAGAAAAAAAACCTTAAAATTTGTATGGAACCACAAAAGACCGAATAACCAAAGCAGTTTTGAGCAAAAAGAACAAAGCCTAAGACATCAAACCACTAGACTTCAAAATATACTTCAAAGTTATAGTAACGGAAGCAGTATGGTACTAGTATAAAAACAACACATAGACTAATGGGATAAAATAGAGAGCCAAGAAATAAATCCACATGTATAGAGCCAACTGATTTTTGACAAAGGTGCCACAAATATTCACTGGGGAAAAGATAGTCTTTAATGCTTGGAAAACTGGATATTTATATGAAGAAGAATGAAACTATACCCCCATCTGTCATCCTATACAAAAATCAACTCAAAATGGATCAGAAACCTAAATGTAAGACCCAAAACAATAAAGCTACTGGAAGAAAACATAGAGGAAATGATTTAGGACATTAGTCTGGGAAAATATTTTATGAACAAGACCACAAAAGCACAAGCAACAAAAGCAAAAATAAACCAATGGAATTATATCTAGCTAAAAGGCTTCTACACAGCAAATAAAATAATTAACAGAGTGAAAAGACAACCTATAGAATGAGAAAAAATATCTGCAAATTATTCACCAGATAGGGGATAATATCCAAAATATGTAAGAAACTCAAGTATCTCAACAGAAAAAAGATCTGACTCAAAACTGGCAAATGATCTGAAAACATTTATCCAAAAAAGACATACAAAAGGCCAACAAGTATATAAAAATACTCAATTCACAAGTCATCAGGGGAATGCAAGTCAAAACCATAATGAAGTATCATCTCACCCTGGTTAGTGTGGCTATCATAAAAAAGACAAAACAAAAAGAAAAACAAATTCTGGTAAGGATGCAAGGAAGATCCTACACTGTTGGTGGGAATGTAAATTAGTACAGCCACTACGCAGAACAGTATGAAGTTTCCTCAAAAAACTACAAAAGGAGCTATCATGTGGTTCAACAATCCCACTAATGGGCATTTATCCAAAGGACAGGAAATCAGTATATCCAGAGATATCTGCACCCTCATGTTGCAACACTATTGACAATAGCCAGGATATGAAATCAACCTAGGTGTCCAACAACAGATGAATGGATAAACAAAATGTGGCATCTATATGAAATACCATTCAGCCATAAAAAGAATAAAAACCCGTCTTTTGCAGCAACATAGATGGAACTGGAGGTCATTATGTTTAGTGAAATAAGCCAGGGACAGAAAGTTAAACACTGCATGTTCTCACTTATATGTGGAAGCTAAAAACTGTTATCTCACAGAAGTACAACGTAGAACAGAGGATGCTAGAGGGAGGGAAGGTAGGGTGCTGGGGAGTGGGTAGGGAGAGACTTGTTAAAGAATACAAAATGACAGCTAGTAGGAGGAATAAGTTCTAGTATTTTATAGCATTGTAGAATGATGATGGTTAACAATAATATAATATATAATTTCAAATAGCGAGAAGGAGGATATTGAATGTCCCCAACACAAAGAAATGACAAATGTTTGAGATGATGGACATGCTAATTAACTAGATTTGATCCATATACATGATATGTAGTGAAACATCACTGTGTACTCATGAGTATGTACAATTATTATATGCCAATTAAAAAAATAAAAGAAGCCAGGTGCAGTGGTATGCACCTGTAATCCCAGCTACTCAGGAGACTGAGGTGGGAGGATTGCTTCAACTTAAAAGTTTGAGACTGCAGTGTGCTATGATTGTGCTGGTGAATAACCACTGCACTCCAGCCTGGCAACATAGTGTACCTTGTCTCAAAATAAAATAACTTTCAAACAAGAATTTGCAACGCAGTGATGTTAGGTAGTTGCAAGCAATAATAGTGGCAAAAACAGCACCATACAAAAACAATCCCACTAAATATAGCCAAAATACTTATAACACAGAACTGGTAAAGTATAGTGAGTATACCCATACAATGGAAAACCACGTAGCTATCTGGAAAGTTCTATCTTAAAAATATGCTATTAAGAGCTATATAAATAAGAGTTAGTGTATGATCACTATTTGTGTAAAAGAAAACTTTAAGAATACACAAGAAGAAGTTAATACTCTGGTTTGAGAGTGAGAAAGGAGGAAGAGAATTTTTACTTTTCAATCAAATTACTAATTTTTTGCTAATATTGTATCACTTAATTTTTGAAAATACTTTGGTTTTTTTTTTTTCATTTTTAGCACAAAATTATAAAGAATTGCATTTTACTGTTAACATTTTTAAAAACCTACTTCATTCTTTCCTACAAATTTATCCTAGTTTCCTCAATTTCATTCACATTACTCTTTTTTTTTTTTTTACTGATTTATTTATTTATTTTTAAATACATATTTTTTATTTTAAAATAGTGGGGTACAGTTAAGGGTTAGGTATACAAATATGCATTGTACAGGCACCCTTGTTACATTACTCTTCTGACACCCTGGTTTGAGAGTTTGGAATCAGTCTTGATTCCTCTTTTAATTTTGACTTTTTGTAGAGTCACTCAGTCCCTTTCCTCCTCTACAGAGTGTCTGGGCTTCATCCCAACCTCTTCATTCTGGCTAACTCTGCCTTTGTTCTGATCTTTCCACCACTTACTTGCTGTGAGAACCTGAGCAAACCACCTAATCACTCTTTAATTTGCTCATATAAAAAATGGGAATAATAAACCCTGACATGGTGGAAGAGGGCTATTTTATGATTAAATTAGATAAGAAAATTAAGTTTCTGGCACATACTGTGTGCTCAATAAATGCTATTTTTCCACTTTCTCTCTAGGGATTTTTCCTATTACTACTGTTATCCTCTAATTCATGCTACCAGCTGCTACCGAGTTAATTTTTGAAAATATTATTTTCACCATGGAATCCCTCTGTTAACTCCCTCTTGTACTATGACTCTAGGCTGGAATCCACAGATTGGCAAGTAGTTGGCATCATGACAGCTGGTGAGCTGGTGATGCTCTTGGAGACTTTCTTTTGAAGGAAGAGGGATTGCTATTGTTGGCACCATGAATCTGTACTGGCAGAGTTAGGGTCAAACCCCTTCATCTCCATCTTTGAGACCCTTTTGTAAACTCTCCTTGTTCTAATTTGAGTAAAAACCAACAGGTCAGCAAGCAAAATCCCAACTGCTCTACTCAGTACTCAAGGTCTTGCACCAATTAGCTTTACCATATCTATTTCATTTTCTTTTCTACTATTCCTTGATTTAACTCAAGTCAATCCATTTTTCTACAGTCCTTCCCATGTTCATTTCCAAAGTATGAAACTTGCTTTGGTGCAAAAGCGACACATGCTTATTATTTTAAAAAAATTTTTAAACAGGGTAACAATGAAAGTCCCCTTCCTCACCCTAATTTTATTTGTTAACAAAAAAAAGCTAATTAAGAGTTAGTTCAACCTGGAAGCAACCATGCTGTCCATCAAAAGAGGACTGGATTTAAAAAATGTGGTACATATACACAATAGAATACTATGCAGCCACAAGAAAGAACGAAATCATGAATTTCGCAGCAACCTGGATGGAACTAGAGTCCATAATACTGAGTGACCTCTCACAGAAACAAAAAACTAAGTGCCACATGTTCTCACTCATATAGTAGACCTTGATCATCCAACGTACTACCACAAGAAAATGACTGACAGTGGTGGGAAACGATGGGGAGTGGGAGGTATAGGGGAAGCAATTAATGGCAGTAAATACCTGTCTGGGGATGGGTGGGACACTCCTTATCAACAAGGGTGCCTGAACGAGACATATTTGTGTACCTAACCCTTAACTGTACCCCTCAATATCACAATTAAAAAATATTATATATATTAAAATAATAATAATAATGTTTCAGTATTTTAACTTACAAAGAACTCAGAAATTCTATGAATATCTACTGCTTAATTTAACATAACATGACTTTAAGGCTTTAAATTACATATAAAAACATGGGTCTTCTCTAGTCATACTGGGTCTCAAGTAGGCACACAGCACCTAAAACATCTATGAAGGGCAGTGCCTGTCTAGATTCTGAAGCTACATATCAGGTGTAGCACTCAAGACAGAAGACAGAGCTGTGAAGATGATGCCTGTACCATCGAACCTCTCCCGGAACAGCTAGGAGGTAAGGCTGGACCAAGGATGAAGGGGCTATATTGGGCTTCACTCTCCCTTGCAGCTGATATTCTGGGTGCTGATAGCATGTCCCCAGCCCTCACCATGGCCACCCATATAGATCCCAGAATCCAGAGGTTCAAAACCAAAGCACAAGCTCACAGACAAATGAAGCAAGTATCAAAAATACTACTGAAGTAGCAGTTTTATAGCCTTTAAACATGTATCAAAGACTACATAAACTTGTGTGACTATTAGACCCAGACAAAAATGTCTGTATCATATTTAATTGAAAATTCTGATGTAATTTCTATTTTATTTTGCCAACAATTTTAAAACTAGGTTTATTTACCTAATATAATGACATACACATACCACATATAGACACTGAGACACACAGATATAAACAGATATCACAACTTTCATATAGAATTTTCATTTGCTGCCTTTCTCTACTATCCTGCTAGTAACACTAGGCCTTAGCAAGTAGATAACATTTTAGCCTGTTTTTTGGAAACCCTTTTACGGCACAGGTGCTTATGCGCTGCCTTTTCTGCATGGAGAGACTATCCCTTCATAGATGTCCAGCTACTTGACTTCCTCTTGCTCCCAGCTCTCTGACTGTCTGATGGGTTCAGAAAAAAACACAGTTTGGTAGCTTATTTGGCTCCTCTCAATAAAGTCTGAGCAGTGCTTTTTCCATTTTCTACATCCTAGGCAGAAGCAGAATGCATATCCCATTTTAAATGGCAGGTTTGGTTGCATATAAATGCTATATTTAGCACCTGGAAAAATCTATTTTGCAAAAAAGACAATGTAAGCACAACTATACAATTACCATGAAGCTTTGATGTTGCTGATACTCCATTGTTCTAAAAAATTTTTAGAAAAATGTTAATATTCAGTTAAGAGGAAGAACAGATAGAAGAAAAATAAATCAATACCTGTGCATGCTGATTTTGGATTTTCCCTCTTTTCCCTTTGCTAAATCTCTTTTAAAAGTTAAAAGGGGCATTGTGGAATGAGGAAAAGGCAGGAATGTTTTAAAGCTAAAAGGACATTCACAATCAGATAGTCTAAAGTCTCCAACTCTTTCAAATGCAGCGCTGTTTGATTCACAATTATTTTGCAATGCCCAATTTACTATTCTGAAATTAAAGTCATAGATGATTCAACTTACCTATATACCAAAACTTCAAGACAAAAACTCCAACATGATGCCCTGTGATATAAAAGAGACATACAAGGGAAACTGTTTATGATCTAGCAAATGCAATGCTCAGTAGGACTATATCAGCAGACATGTGAAGTCACCAAATGTATACCCAGAATAGAAATGTAACAGCTATAAATTCAAATGGCTCTTTGTGTGTCCTATTGTCAACTCAAAGACTACAGGTGGCAGTGCTATTGGTGACATAGTTTTACAAAATGGCAAACAATTCTTGATGAAATTCCTGTAGGCTTTTCCTAAGTATTGTAGAGCATCCAGAAATCCTCCTGCCAACTAAAAGTCACAAGCACCTGTCAATCATTAAGAAACATAAGCACCTATAGGCAATTAGGAGAAGAGCCAGACTTCTTACCAATGAGCTTGTTGCTCAGACAAGTCAGGTGACGTGCCCAAAGCCACACAGCAAGTAGGAAACAAGCTCAGTCTCTTCTTTCTAGCTCATTCCTCTATATCATATTTTTAGAGGACTCCAAACTCCAAAAAGGGAAACTCCAACTCTACAATGGTCTCCTAACCAAAAAAAAAAAAAATCATGACGCACCTGCAGGTGTGTCTTTCTGCCACTTGTGAGTGTTTGAGTCCCACTGTATTAAGATACTATGGCACCAGGTGAGTCAACGAGTAGAAAGTGGTCACTAATGTATATTTGTCAATGGGCCTGGACAGGCTAGAGATTCTAAAAGCTATGTGAATGACTGCTTAACAACAAAATTGATTTTCACATTCTCTCTCTGCTTTTGGAATAAATCATCCATTCTACAAGTATATATTGACTACATGAAATGTACCCTGATCTAAGTAGCTGCAAGGCAACGAGGGAAAAAGGTAGACATGGAGGCTGCCGCTGTCACAGAATTTAATAGGAAAATAGACATTCAATCAATAATTATGTAAACAATTATGTTATTAGTGATTGGTGCAATGAAAAAGTCTAAGGTGACAGATTAATAGAGGCACTAACACAGTATGAGGTTGGGAAGGGATGAGGGGTACATCAGTGAGAGTCCCCAGGGAAGCATTGTGGCATGAGTGACATGGAGTAAGGAATCTATGCTAGGAATTAGCCTTCACACAATCATAAGACATGCTGGGGATGAGCTGCTGCCTTTGCATCTGGAAAGTAGAGGAATGGGGGATGCCCAAGCAGAAGTGCCAGGATGTGCCAAGGTTATGAGACAGGTTGGGCATGAAGCTCAGTGGAACTTTCTGCCCTGCAGGGGTTAGAGTGTGATTTGTTGGGAGGGAAAGGGGCATGGCCAGGAAAGGGCTGGGGCAAGACCCAGCTAGGCCTCCTAGGCCACATTGGGACTTTAGATTTTATCTTAAGAGTGATGGAGATCCAGGGAAAAGTGTCACCTGGCAGGAAGATTAGACACTGCACCCACTTGAGACTCAGAAAGACCTGGGTCAAAAGCCATGTGACCACAGGTTCCTGAGCTTACCTCACTTATTGGTACAATGGAGGCAAAAAAAAAGCTCCACAGGATTAAGGGAGGATTAAGTGAGATAAACCATGAAAAGTTTTGTGTGGGGGACACACTTCACTGCAAAAGTTCATTTTTAGACTTTATAGACTATATAATCTCGGTCACAATTACTTGACTGTGCTGCTGTCTCATGGCAATAGCTGTAGACTACCCAGGAATGAGCACTGGCCACATTCCCACAAACTTCACTTGTGAGACACCAAAATTTGAACTTAATATAATTTTCACATGTCATCAAATATTCTTCTTTTGATTTTTTTAACCACTTAAAATGCACAAACCATTCTTAGTTTGTGGATCATATAAAAATAAGCATCAGGCTGCATTTGGCTTGTAGGCTGTGGTAGACACAACACAAATTCACACACACACAAATCCCCACATTCATATACACACCATATATGCACACAGAGTCACACAAACCTATGGATACATACACACCATTTATATACACATAACATATATGTACATACATACCCATACATACACACAATACGTGTCTTACAAAGCAAACACACAGACACACACTCAAACACACATATCATGTATATACACATATATGCACATACACACAATGCACATCATACACACAGACATACACATAAACACCATAGACACACATACATACTATTATATGTGGTACATACACACTGTAAACTAAAAGTAAAATCCTAAACTCCCCACAGACTGAATGAACCCCCCTCTTGGTCAAAGGGACACCAGAAAAACCTTAAAACTGAGTTCCTGGCCATGATGGGATGGGAGGTCAGACACACCTATCTCTGGTCTTGGTCAGAGCCACACCTCCCAGCCTGTGGAATGGCCGCCTTGCAGGCCATAACCCTGTATAATAAATGAAGTCTCCTCTCTCTTTTTCTAAGTGTATACGTTGTGTTTTTTCTTAAGTTGACGTACACACAATACTCATTACACACACATGGACACACACATGCATACCATATACCCACACAAACACAGGTAATACTCACAGAAGCACACATTCAAACATGCACATAACCACACATGCACACATAAACACATACACACACACACACCACAGAAACTGTGAGGAGGCAGAAGGGTGACCATATTCTTCCATCGCCTGCTGCTGCCTCGATTGGAGCCTTCAGGCTGACTGCCTTTCATCCACTCCAGTCTTATTTGTACTTTCTAGAAAAAAAATCAACTGTAATTTTTTAAATTCGTGTTTGATTTAGACAATAATTTGCTGTTATTTGAACTACCTCAGACTTTATTATCCATGAAATTGAAACATCATATTACCAATTGTTCCCAAATTAAGTTACCCTGTGAAATAGCATACATTCTTAAGGTTTCTGAAGAGAAATACAATCAATACATTCTTGCTAGTTTTCCCCATAGTTTCCTGGAACCTTATCAATTTTCTACTGTGTCAACCCAGTATTATTATGAAGCAGGGCACGAATGTCTCAGTCTGAAGTCGTTGATTGGGCCATAATTCTCACAAATCTGCCCCCACCAGCCCACAGGTTCAGAATCCCATTGTATTTTTAGAAATGACACAGCGCCTCCAAGAAAAGAGGAAAGACAATTATGGTGTTCCTTTCAGCTGAGGACCCAGCCTGCAGCTTCATTCTCTGTGTTTTGTCAAAGTCTGGGCTGCGAGGTCGGAGCACCTACGTTATAAATGTTGGAGAGTAAGTTTTTCCCCCCGAGGCCATCACTACCCGAGGCATGATTTACAGGCTGTGCTAGGTGAGAATTAAATATTTACCATCTGCAAAAACGCAGCTCCCCCCCCCACCCCCACCCCAAGGCAGCAGGGACAAGGGATGCCTGCACGCACACAGACAGAGCAGGTTCAGTCCTTGGTCCTTACAGCTGGGCAACATCAGGGGAGGACAGTGTGTGTTTGTATGTGTACATCCCTATGAAGGTAATGCCAGAAGGGACTTCTGGGGTCCACTATCCCATCCTTTTGTTCTGCTGAGATGGAACTGGGCACCAAAGATCCACTCAGGCTCAATGAAGCCAAATTCTTTTCCTCCCAAAGATGCCCTCTGCTGGGACTCAGAAAACAATACCCCAAGATGAAGACCTCAGGAGCAACCTCAATAGCAAAAGTGTTTCTCTGACCTTCTCTTGCCCTCCTGTCTCTCATTCTTTCCTGAGGTTAGCCACAGAGACTAAAATCCCTCTTCTCCAAGCAGGTCATAGGAACCGAAACAAAAGTCAGCCAGAAAACCTAAAAATATTCTGCGTAAAATCTGGCTATAAAGAACTGATCTGACCTACCTTGTTCAACTATAGATCATAAAACACCCATTCCAGAGACCCAGATAGAAGCCCCACACTCAGAAAGAAGTAATGCATGTTCAGAGAGGCCAAGAAGAGTCTAGATAGACAGGCCTTGCTGAGTTTTCCCGCTCAGTCCATTAGCATTGGATCATAGCCTTCTCATCCACTCATGTTTCTATTTTTTTTTTTTTTTTTGAGTTGGAGTCTCACTCTGTCGCCCAGACTGGAGTGCAGTGGCCGCTCCCGGCCACCGCAGCCTTGACCTGCTGGGCTCCGGTGATCCTTCCGCCTCAGCCTTCCAAGTAGCTGGAACTACAGG
>CAUYQG010133669.1:0-88584 GCA_963574415.1 Tarsius wallacei | reverse complement strand
ACTCTAAAAAATGCTCAGGCCATTGTTTTGTTGAGCACTGGACAGGTTATGTACTCTTTGAACTATGGCCGCCATATTTTCTTAGCTTTGGCACCCTCCCCTACCTTGGGATGGTTTCTCTCTCTCTCTCTCTCTCTCTCTAATTTACTTTCTAAATAAACTATATTTTCCAATCTAAAAAAAATACTCAAGGACTGCATCAAAGAAATAAGAATGAGTTAAGGCTGGTTGGGTACAATGGCTCACACCTATAATCTTAGCACTTTGAAAGATGAAAGTGAGAGGATTGCCTGAATTCAGGGATTCGAAACCAGCCTGGGCAACCTGGTGAGACCTCATCTCTACAATAAACCAGCTACTTGGAAAGTTGAAGCAGAAGAATTGCCTGAGCCCAGGAGGTCAAGACTGTGGTAACCATGACTATGCCATTGCACTCCAGCCTGGGTGACAGAGTGAGACCCTGACTCAAAACAAAACAAAACAAGATGGGTTAAGGCTATTAAGCTCATAGAAAGTTGCCTTACTCTATTGCCTCATTTTCCCAGAATCCAGCTGTTTCTGGAACAAGCCATGACTACTTCATTAGTATAGGTAACAAACATTCCATGCTTTATTTTCTAAGTAAAAAAAAACACAGTGTTTTAATGTTGGTTCTTTTTCTTTCTTTCATCTTCTTTTTAATGCCTCCAGCGCCAATGAAAAAGACATCTTTCTTCATGATAATCTAGTTACTATATGATATTCTGGTAATTCTTCCTGTCTTTCAAGTTCTTTTTTTTTTTTTTTTTTTAGTCTGGGTCTCACTTTGTCACCCAGGCTGGAGTGCTGTGATACAATAACGGCTCATCCCAGCCTCCACCTCCTGGGCTCAAGAGATCCTCCCGCTTCAGCCTCCCAAGTAGCTGGAACTACAGACATGTGCCACATGCATGGCTAATTTTTTTGATTTTTTTGTAGAGACGAAGTCTTGCGACATTGCCCAGACTGGTCTCGAGCTCCGGGACTCAAGCAATCCTTCCACCTTGGCCTCCCAAAATGTTGGGACTACAGGTATGAGCCACTGCGTTTGGCCAGTTTCAAGTTCTTAAACTACTGCTAACAAAATTGTTGGATTAAGTGTGATCTTTTATTTAGGTATGTTTTTATACAGATTGATCATTTTCTAGGGCTTTAGAAGTGCTATAAATCTTAAAGCTTATTAAACAGTTTCCTTTTAAAATTTTAAAGAAATGAATCTGTTACCACTTCTATTTTTGAAAGAAGTTTTTGACCAGTTCCCCTTTTTGTGTATATAAATGCTGTATCTAGACACACAAATCTTATACCAATGTTTGCTGATGAACAAATGTAAAATTTTCCCTAAGCTTGAAATCTGGCTTTAAAGCTATCTCCATCATGAACAGGTACAATATTTAGGGCAACAGCTGGCACTTCCGTTGCTCATGGGGGGAAACTCCCTCTGTTCTACGTTCTGTGCCAGAAAATAGGATACCCAGCTATCTAACAAGCCAAACACATGTTAGTGAAGTCTGTGATACAAGTTACTTTAAAAATTAGTCCTGCCGTCTTTATACTCCCAGTTCTAACTCATTGAACAGGAATGCCTTTAAAAAAGCAGATGATCAATTATGGTAATTCCTTTCTTACAGTAGTTGATGTGCAGAGTGTCATACTCTGCCAAGTTTTGAGATATCTGGTACTATGCTGACTTATTTCCACCTAAATTATTTCACTCAGAATTATCCAGCTTATCATGAATATCTTTCCTGGGCTACTGATTTCTGATCTTTCTTTTTAATCCTCCATGATATAACCTTGCAGTTATTGTTGATTAGTCTTTGTCTGGATTTAATATCTTCATTTTTATCTTAAAATCACATGGCCAAAGTCAGAAAGCGTGTTTTTAAATTTTCACCCTCATAAATAGATTTAAGACCTAATAATATCATATATTTCAGCTATCATGTACCAGCTTCTGAAACTTCATCTCCCATTCTGTCTTATAATTTTCTAATTTTCTCCTTCACTGGTCTCATTTCCCCAATCCCTCTGTTCTGGAAAAACTTCAAGAGTTATGTTTAGCAGCTTTAGCTATGTCTGAACATTTCTCTTTGCAATTCAAATAATCATCTTAGGCTGATTTTAACAGCCTCCTTTACTCCATTCCATCTTTTACCCTTGCTGCGTAATGTTTACTGATGAATGTCTTTCTCCCGTTTCTTAACGGCTCTAAGTGGTCTAGTAACTGCACGGGAAGCCTAAAGGTTTGAACACTCAGTATACATTTCTCTTGGCTATTTTCCACACCCTAAACATTCTCTTAAATGCAACGGGGCTTGTGTTTCAATGGTAACAGAAGTTATCAGAGAACACTAGTTTAGACAGCAAGCAAGCCGAACTCCAACTGTTCAAGCAGTCTGACTTTTACAGTAAAAGGAAAGGCCCTGGGCCAAGACCACTGAGATGAGCAGGTATTTTTAGTTCACTTGTAGGCCAGCTCTAATGTAATTCTGAAATGTTTTCTTCAAACCAAACCCGACTTTTTCAGGGCTGTCCAAATCTGTTTTCTTTTATAGCAAGTACAAATTCTTGGAGCAAGGGAAGCATGCGTATCATTTGCAATGCTGCTGCATGTCTATGGTGTTGATGCCCGATGGCTCAAATTAGTCCGCAAAACAGATGAGCGCATTGTAATTAGCTCTTGTCAAACTGTTAGAAATACAAAAACCAATTCCACTGTAATAAAAATTATGAAAAAGAAAAATCTCTCCTATCATGTTCAGCCAAAATAGTTCCTGAAATGTCTGTAGTTTAGGATTCCAGAGTTCTAAAAGAAGGCCCTTTCATTTTCAGAAAAGCTTTCAATTCATTGACATGGAGATGCTGAGCTGTATTATCTTTCAGACATTTTTGTTGTTGTATTTGATTGCCTATAAAGCCTCTTTTCTGGACATATGTTATTGAGCCACACGGTACTGATATATGAATTCTCAACAAACATTTCTACTTCTTTGAGTACTTTTTAAATCAAAATTTTCTAGGGTTTTTTTTGGGGGGGTGTGGTAGACAAAGTTAAAGTTTATTATATATTAGTCTAGGGATTGGTGACAGTCTGTGATAAAATTTTTGCTAAGTATCTGGAAAGACATAGGCAACATGGCTCATAAATAAAATTTATTCTATTTAAAGGGCTGTCATTTATTCTGATATTATTTACTTCTTACTTTGTGAAGGAGATATGTCTTTTCTTCTTATGAAATAATTGTTAATGATAGATTATAGTAGGTTTTAAAATATTCCTTACCTGGTGAAATAGAAAGTTTGGCAATCCTCTATTGAACTCCAATTTTTCTTGAAATATAATAACAAAAATTGAAATTAAAAAATCAAGTGTCCACTTAAGTGATCTTTAAGGCTCCTTACATTCCTGAGATGCTTTGATTTTAGAAACTAATTATTCAGCATCCTTAAGGAATAAGATTCCTTATGTATGGACTTTAAATCAATGTGTTGCTATGATCAATTTTCCAGAAAAACTGAATATTGCATTCCATTGAAACAAAAGATAATATTAGATAAGATGTTGACCTTAGGTTCAGATGTGATATCACACTTTCACATGATGATCATCAGTTTGTTGTTGACAATTTACTTAGATATTCATTGGTGGCACAGTGACTCAAAAGACTACCTTGGCTCAATCTTTTAACCTTTCCACAGGCTTCAGGGGCATTCTGAAGCACTCTGGGATTTAATGTCCCCTCAAAGAAAAATATAAGCTATTAATAGGTGGCTAGTTTAAAAAGCATAAATACTAACCAAAAGGTGGTACCATTTAAAATTAGGTCAGATATACCAAAAACAACACTTCTACATGTCTTCAGAACTTTCCCAAAGATATATTCCCGTGTACTTGTGCAAATAAGCAGGATGATGTAAAATGAAACTATCTTCAGAGGTAATAAATTGCTATATACAAAAGTTAATACAAAGCTGGGTACCATGACACATGCCTATAGTCGTAGCTACTTGGGAGCCTGTGGCAGGAGGATCACTTGTGCCCAGGAGTTTGAGACTGAAGTGAGCTGTGGTTGTGCCTGTGAATAGCCACTGAACTCTAGTCTGAGCAACGTGGTAATTAATACCTTGCCTCTTAGAAAAAAAAGTTACAAAATGGAACACAGAGCTAAAACTATAAAACCTCTAGATGAAAACATAAAAGAAGAAAATATAAAAGAAAATATCTGTGGCCTTGGGGTAGGCAAAGAATTAGCAGATACAACATCAAAAGCATGATTTCACTTGCATGCACTCTCTCTCTCTCTTTCTCTGTGTGTGTGTGTGTGTGTCTGTGTGTGCGTGTGTGTATATATATATATATAAAATCACTGGCTATCATTAAAGTTAAAACTTTTGTGCTCCAACAGACACCATATGTATGGTTGTGTGTGTGTGTATATATATATCAATATCATATATATATATTATAAATATTAAACTACTGGACTTCATGAAAGTTAGAAACTTTTTTTTTTTTTGAGTTGGAATCTCACTCCATTGCTCAGGCTGGAGTATAATGGCACACACATGGCCACCCCAGCATCAACCTGCTGGGCTCAGATGATCCTTCTGCCTCAGTCTTCCAAGTAGCTGGAACTACAGGTATGCACTACCATGCCCGGCCAATTTATTGTAAAGAGGTCTCACCAAGTTGCCCAGGCTGGTCTTGAACCTGTGGGCTCAGGCAATCCACTCGCCTTGACCTCCCAAAGTGCTAGGATTACAGGCTGAGACACAGAGCCTGGCCGAAAATTAGAAACGTTTATGTTCCAAAAGACACCATTAGGAAAATGAAAAAAAAACTAAGGCATAACTTGAAAGAAGGTCATAGCAAACAATATATCGGATAAAGGACATGACTTCAGAGTGTCAAGACTATGTAAAATTTAATAACAAAGTCCCAGTTAAAAAATGACCCAAAGATTTAAATAGACATTTCACTAAAGAAAGCATATGAATGGCAAATAAGCACATGGAAAGATGTTGAATATAATTAGTCACCAGAGAAATGCAAGTTAAACCACAATGAGATACCACTTCACACCCTCTAGAGTGGCCATAATCAGGACAAAAAAACCCCCTAAATGTTGGTGAAGATACGGAGAAACTAGAACTTTCAAAGATAGTTGATGGTGATGTAAAATGGTACAGCCACTTTGGAAAGCATTCTGGTAGTTTCTTAATAAGGTAACCATAAACTAATCTCATGAACCAATAATTTCACTCCTAGGTATTTATCTAAGAGACATGAAAACATATGCCCACATAAAGGCACATACATGAATGTTTATAACAATATTATTCATAATACTCACCAAATGGAAACAATTCAAGTTTATATCAACTGGTAAATGAATAATCAACATGTGCTACAGTCATACATTGGAATACTATTTAGTAACAAAAAAGAAGGCATTATTGACACATTCTACATCATGGTCTCAAAATCATTTACCTAAGTGAAAGAAGTCAGATGCAAAAGACATATTTATTATATGATTCCATTTATAAGAAATGTTAAGAAAAGGCAAATCACTAGAGATAGAAAACAGATTAGTGGTGGCCAGCAGCTGGTGGTGGGAACATGGAGGATAGTATCAGGAATTAGGGATCCCCTGAGGTGACAGTTGTGCAACTTTGCAAATTTACTAAAAATCAGGGAATTAGATACTTAAAATGGGTAAATGTTATGGCATATGATTTATACTTCAGTAGAGTTGTTTAAAAAAAATGTGCTAAACTTTTGTAGAGACAAATTCCAATACAAATAACTGAGCTAAACGACCCAATGAATGGTAGCGGGTCTTGGATATATCTTGCCAACACTCTCAAAATAGTTAAAATGCTAATTTATAACACTGTCCATGTGATGATTCTGTGGATAGTTGATCCCCATTTGAGTGCAGAGAAGTTCTGCAAAGACTATTAAGAAATACTAAAGCAAATATCTATGTCAGTCCATGCTAATTATAATTGGAAAAGCAAGGTCCTAGAAGCAGATGATTAAAAAGGGCAATAAAATGCTACTACCCTAAGGTAAGACTATTATACCATTAGTTCTAAATTCCCATGAAATACATGATCAATTTTGGAAGAAAAAAAAAAGGAATTCCTCACCTTCTAAATAAGAAATGGTGAAGAATTTGGGGAAAAAAGGCTAAGGAAAGCTTAGAGAAGATACGGAAAGAATGGAATGATAGCTTAGACAAACACGTAAAATGAAAAGAAAGTCAAAACAAAACAAAAACAAATCTCGGCACAAGAGAATAAGGGTAGTGTATTCACGGCTCTCTTCTCTGATCAGAAGAAAGCACTGCTGGATAAATATGACAATGCTATTTTATTTTGTAATCATACTGAGCAACTCTTAATTTAGTCCTAAAGTTTTAGGTTTTCATTTGCATTCTGCAGTGATCTCTGTTACCAAGTTACCTATCACCTGTCAGGAAATAAAACTTCTTACCTCCACATTTATTCACAGAAAATATAGCAGGAAAACATGTTAGGAGGAATTTGCTTTTCTTTTCTGGTCAGCAACAGTCAACAGCTCCCTTTGGCTGGTTGTGTTTGTTTTTTTTTTTTCTCAGTATATCATATTAAGGAAATAGAAATGAAAACCACTGAACACAGCAGGATGAGTGAAATAAATCTGAAAACTGCTTCCAACTGTTTTAACACAAGCACTTTCAAAATTCTAGGCTACTCTTGTATCTTTCTATACTGCTACAATTTGGCTCTAAAAATTTGTTTCCACGATAAAGCTTAATACATGTAGTACTACATTTAGTAAGTTAACTTAATTATATCAAACATGGAGAAGCAGGTGAGCCCTGGCAGGTTTCCCGTTGTTTTTACAGCCAATTTCTCTATCTATCAATTGCTGCAATCTAAACTGGCTCTCTGTTCTGCTGTCAGCTTCTCCCGAGCTATTCTATCTCCCAGGGAGACAGGTGAGACTTTGTCCTCTAAGTGCATGACACTGGGCAGAATCTGGCTCGCCTTTCACTAGCTCACTGTGGTGGCAACATTGCACTTCTTTCATTTACGTCTCTGTCTTTCAGACATGTTTGACCACACTCCTGTCCAGAAGTGTTCATCGCGCTTCTCACTCTAATAAAGATGTCGACTCAGTGGCAACTCTGGATTCAGGGTTTACAGGTGTAATAAAGAGGTAGCAACACATTTTCTCTCTTCTAGCTTTCCCTCAATCTTGAGGAGGCACTGAGAGGTATACAGCTTTTAAAAATCAGTTAGAAAAGAATGCTGGCTCAAGACTCGATCTTGGTCTTTGTCTCATTGCAAATTTGAGCACAGGTGAATAAATGGATGAGAATTGGTGTCAAAGACAGGGCAATACGCCACCTACAAGCAAAACATGTATCATACCATCTATCACGCAATGCTCAGATAGTCTGTGTAGATGCATTTTTCTCTCCTTGATGCCTAGTTTATGCAAAATAAAGGGTCACTGGCATATAGATGGTGAGGAACAGTCTGAAAGGATATCGTGAAAAGGTAAGATAAAAGGAGCTAAACATTGCAAGATTTTCTCCCATAAAACAAAAGTTGTTTTTTTTTAACTGAGAAACTTTATGGATAATGAGAGTCCCAAGGTGGCTGAAACATTTTAGTGTTCAAGGTAAAATAGGTATGTATAAACAAACTTATTTGCCAAGTATGTTTATGGACATAATAAGTTTGTATATATGGATATAACATATATATATATATAAATTCATATATCTATATTTATCTGTACTTATATTTATTCATCCCACAGAAAGTGTGTATCCATGAATATTAAGTAATTATTTATGGGCCCCTCTTCTTCAACTGTAGAATAGACATATCATTTAAGTTATGTGAAGTTCATGAAAATACTGTTAATGATTTGGTTTATCCCACCTTTCAAAAAGCAATTTTACATGGGGTTAATACAGAACTGTTAATACATTTAATTATTTTTAAACCTAAGTCAAATTTGAATGTGAAGCTGGATTTAACTAAATAAAATTATTACCATGGAGGAATCATTCTAACTAAGCATTTCTATGCTCTAAGAAACCATTTTTCTTCCTTATCATTGTTAATTATATTTTTATTCCCATATTGCAGATGGAAACATTGAGTTTAGGGTGAGATAAACATTTTCTACTGTGTGCAATTGCAGTAATTTTTAATCTCTACTTCATGATCATATTTACAAAACTAAGATGGCAAAATTTGACAGGATTTTAAACAATTTTTTAGCCTCTCCAAGATCATATGAAAAGATCCTAATGTATATATATATATATATATATAAAGATTGTTAAATGTAAAACAGTATTCTTATATTATGTAATTTACGGGCATCATTTTACTAATGTATTCTAAACATTTCTTCCTCTTCACTTAAAAAATATTTTTTCCTCTTCTCCCTCCTCATTTTAAGATCCATTTTAAAGACTGTGTTAAAGACAAAAGGTGTCAGAGATTAAAAATGCTCTTGATAACTGGTACTGAAAATCTGTATCAGAGAAACCCTACAAGTTGCTGAAAACGTCTTCTCTTTTCCCACTTTCAAGACTCACCAGTGCCTTGGTCCAGCTCGAATGTGTCCTACATACTGAAGGAGCTAAAACTTGCTACATCATAACCTTTCAACTCCACCATCTTTTTGACAACAACAAGGGTCTTAGCCCCCTGATGCATTGGTTACTGTAAAAAGTATAGTGCTGAGTTTTTGAGGATTTTTGTTATTTCATTGATCATACTTCAACTTCACTTCTAGGTAAATTCTAACTGTATGAATCTCACTTACTGCAACACAAGAAAGTCAGTACGAGGAAAGCACCATGCCCTACCATGATCAGTTAATCAGTTTGTATTTATACATTTCCTCTTCTTGTTTAATTGTTGGTTCAAATATATGATGATTAGTGGTTTTATTAGAAACTGTTGGCCTATTCACCATTGCTCTGTGGCTGGCTTCTCTTCTTTCTTTTTTCAACACTCTGATTTTCCTTAGGGAAACCCTCCCCCACTTTCAGTTGACAGTTTTAGGTGATGCTAGATGGGCATTTGGCCCAGACCTGGTCAATGAGAGCATCACCTGATCCTGGTTGTAGTAATTGGTTCAAGGATAAACCAATCAGTACAATGAGATACAACTGTGAATCTTTGCTATTATTGAAAAACAGCATCCTTCTTTTTTCCTGACTAAAAGCTAGAAGGATATAAACCTGCAGGTGTTCATTGCTGCTAAAGAAAAATCCTGTGTAAGATCAATGCTGACACACAGGAAAACTAAGCCAAGAAATGTCAAGAAACTAATTCTGATTGAATTATTTGAGCCCCCAGAACCCAATGTGTCTGAAAGCATAACATGATCTTCCACTCATACAGAAGAATGTAAAAAGGACAATTCAAACATTTGGATGTAATTCTTACAGATTTTGAAAATTTACTTTATTTTTGTTTTTGAGCCATAGTCTCACTCTGTTGCCTAAGCAGGAGAGCAGTACCCTGATCCCAGCTCACCAGAGCCTCGACCTCCTGGGCTTAGGCAATCCTTCCACCTTGGCCTCTTGAGTAGCTGGGACTACAGGTGTGCACCACCACACTTGGCTAATTTTTAGATTTTTTTTTTTAATAGAGATGAAATCTCGCTGTGTTGCCTAGACTGGTCTCAAACTCCTGGGCTCAAGTGATGCTCCCACCTCAGACTCCCAAAGTACTTGGGATTATAGGCATGAACTACCATACCTAGCCAGATTTTGAAAATTTTTAAATTCCTCCATCACTCCTGGCTTCTACCAGCGTTACTTAATTAGACTCTACGGCAGTGGGGCCCTGGAATTTGTATATTTAGTAATTCCCTCAGTGTTTCAGGTGATCAGCTGATTTAGGGCCCCATCATGAGTATTCACCAAAGGTTCTTTCTCACTTTCTTCCAACACTACTAGCAGGTGGATGAAGTTCATGTACTACTCCAGAAGCTTCTTAAAAACAGACTACAACATAGATAAAGTAGGCTAAGGCCACAGTTATTCATTCTCCTTCTGGTAGCTGTGGTGGCACCACCCTTTTTACCCACCAGTCGAGATTGCCATTATGTGGGAGAAACTTTGATGAAGGGAAGTCTTCCTTCTTCTCAACAGCCTCCTGGTAATTTTTTTTTTTTTGAGTTGGAGTTTCACTCTGTTGTCCAGGCTGGAGTACAGTGGCACACTCATGGCTACCCTAGCATCGTCCTGCAGGGCCCCGGCGATCCTTCCATCTCAGCCTTCCAAGTTGCGGGAACTACAGGTGTGCGCTACCAAGCTAATTTTTGATTTATTGTAGAGATGAGGTCTTGCCAAGTTCCCTAGGCTGGTCTTGAACCCAGGGGTTCAGGCAGTCCACTTGCCTCAGTTTCCCAAAGTGCTGGGATTACAGGCTGAGCCACCGAGCCCGGCCCTCCTGGTAAATTAAAACAGTGTCTAATCCCATCTATGTTCAAAAATGTGGGGTGCACCTTCCTGGTACATGTTTGATTAGGACTAGTCAGATGGAATTTCCAGATAAAATTTAATTTGAAAGAGACTACCCAAGATCTTACCAAATTCAAATTTTCTGACTTAGAAATTCAGGTAACCCGCATGGGAGGAGTTGAAGTTATCTGTCAGATCTGAGAACTTAGCACAAGGGGTTATTTTGGTGACTTAGTTTTTCCTATAGTATAAATGGAACGAGTAAGGGTGTAGATTTCCAGATCTCAACTGACTGGGTGGGTTTCTTTCCCTAGTGTCATAAAAACAAGAGAAATTGCTTCAAATTTACAGTCCCGTGTTCTGATTGGCTCCCAGCAGCACTCTTTAGAGTGTGGTTGTTCAGAAAGGTTGAAATACACAAACCTTCAGAGATTTCCTGCTTTCAGGTGGTTTCCAAACCTTGCAGATATGTTCATCTATGCCAACTCTAAGGGTAGACAATAAGTCCAATGTGGCCACCCCATTAAAAATTATCAACCTTCTCGGGAAATTCATTATGGTCCTCTAGGCCAATGATTAATGATCCTATACAACCTGTCCCTTTGTGTCATCTTGAGTCGGGCTTTGTGGGAAAGTTGTCTTGAGGAATAGGAATTTCCAGAGATGAAACAGGATATTTTCTACCCTCCTTCACAGCATCTCGTACCTTCTGTTTAACTTGTACCTTAATGACTTGTCACTTTTGAGTGAGTTAGATGCAGAATGAAAGGGGATAACAGAAAAAGCACTTCCTAATATACCGATGTCATGGCTTTATTGTCATAAAATAGGTGTGAGCTTCGAAAACGAATATCCTACTATCTAGTGAGTATTTAAAAAATAACTTTTAAAAAAATAGCTCAAGATTAATCATTCTAAAACTCAAATCTGCTTTTGGCAGATGCTCTGAGGTACTCGACTCACTTATAGCTGACCGCTCTGAACAGAATATTATCACCTGAGAGTAGCAAGTTTTGGTGAAGGATTCACAGGAAGTTATAAGGTTAGCTGTTCAATGGGTCCTCTAGTGGACCTTCTTTATGCCTATGGTAGTGGGAGTTTCACAGCACCCTCTCTAACATTTTTGCAGGCTAAAATAATCACAGTCATGCTCTTTGGCATAGAATTTTGAGGTTTGTGAGAAAAATCTTGTCCCATTCTCAGCCCGTGTCCATGTGGAGGCGAGGTGGCATTTTACAGACTTATGTTTTGGTTAGGCTTCTCAACTTTTAAAAGAGTTGTCAACTATATTCCCATCTCAGCTGAGGCTTAAAGCATGGTCTGTCCCTAATTGGCAACAGAATATTTGCACTCCAAGTACTTGTCAAAAGAGGATAACGCCGAATGCTTGCTGCCCAGTGCCTATCAAAAATCATTCGTGAGAAATCGTATTTATGGAAGGTTGCCTGAAGGACACACGTTCCTTTTTAGATCTTCTCAATTATATTTTTGGATTTGGCCAAACCCTTTGAGAGTAACATACTTCAAGCCCATGGCTATGTCACCTCAAAATAATAGTTCTTATTTGTGACTCTCTGCCTACCTTTGAGATAGGTGCTCTTCAAACATTTGTAATAATCTTTAAAATAACCATGCAAGGTAGGGGTTAATGTCTCTGTTTTCCAGATCAGGAAGCAGTCCAGCACCATCAAATAGCTTGCTGCTCAAGGCCACGCAGCAAATAAGTGGCATTTTCTACAACTCAAACCGAGTCTATCTGGCTCCAAATTTTATGCTCTATACAGAGTTAGCGTTGCTTTTACTGAACTGCATTTTGGTGTTGCAGCAGCCTCTACTGAGAAAAGTTAGAAGTCACAATCCTATGAAACACAGTATTGTATTTAACTCTGGAGACTTTACACTCACATTATACAGTGTCAACTTTATGAAGGCTCTTGAATAAGAATTTTTGAAGTCTTAGAACTGGAAACAGGCTTAAATTGAGCAACAAACAGACAATATACACTTATTAAGAAAACTGTGGGCTGGGCTTAGTGGCTCATGTCTGTAATTCCAGCACTTGGGGAGGCTGAGGCAGGAGGATTGCTGGAGTCCAGAAGTTTGAGATCAGCCTGGACAACATAGCAAGACCTTGTCTCTACAAAATAATAATAATAATAATAATTCTGGGTGCGGTGACACACACCTATAGTCATAGCTACTCAGGAGGCTGAGGTGGAAGAATCCCTGAGCCCAGGGGGTACAAGGTTGTGGTAAGCCATGATTGTGTGACTGCACTCCAGCTCGGGTGACAGAGTAAGACTCTAACTTAAAAAAAAAAAAGAAGAAGAAGAACATTGTGACTCATATAACTGATGGAGTTTCCCTTCATCAGCTTTCTGGAAAGCCCAGATCCCAAATGTTGACCTTACTCTGTCTAGTACTTGAACTCTGCATTCTGTATGCCACCTTCACCATCAGAATGACCTTATTCTTCCTCCCACTCTCTAAACATCAGTGTGATTTCTTTATTTACATACTTAACTTGTAATATTGCATGCATATTTGTAATCGACTTTCATGATTTTTATATTTTTTCAATATAAATAAAACCCAAGTTAAAAAGCCTACTCTTCTTAAGCATTTGATGTGTTTCAGGAACTGTGTTAAATGGCATTATATTATGCAGTCATCCCTTGGTGTATGTAGGGGATTGGTTCCAGGACCCCTGCAAATACCAAAATCTATGCATACTCAAGTCTTGCAGTTGGCTCGGCAGAACCCATGTATATGAAATCTATACTCAGGTTTCACATTCCCTGAATACTGTATTTTCAATCTGCATTTGGGTGAAAAAGATCTGCTTATTAGTAGACCCATGCTGTTGAAGCCTGTGTCGTGTGAGAGTTCACTGTATTTTCTTTTTAGTAACTGGAAATTGGGGTATATTATTGGCCCTGTTTTTTAGATAAAATGTTGCTCAGAGAAGTTAAGTAAAATACCCAAGGTCACATAGCAGAGCTAGATTTCTGGCTGATTCCAGAACCTGAACTCTTCAACACTATCTGTGCCCATGTCTCTTGAGCTTCTCATCATAGTCAGTTAACAGAAATAGATGGAGACAACAGGATGGGAACAGAGGGAGATATGGGAGAAAAAGAAAAAGAAAAGATGGGGAAAAGATGTCCTAAAGGGAAGGAAGAAAACATTTAAAAATAGATGAGGAAAAAGTAAGGTAGAAAAAAGGAATGAAAAGTAATAGAGAAAAAGAAGGGCACGGGACAGAGATGGAATATGTTCACAACTCTGTCAGAAGTGTATCATTGTCTGAACTCAGAATGAGTTTTTTTCATGAAGCCTCAGCCCTGAGTATACCCAATACACAGATGCCAGCTCTCCACTATGAGCCTCTCTCTCTCATCATCTAATCCACTCCTTTGCACAAATCCATGCTACTCTGCACTGCTGTTTACCCTGTTTTGTGTTTGTGCTCTTAACCTGAGTAACGTCTACCACCTGATAGAATATGCAATGATGCCCTTTATGGTATGTAATCTAGCAAAGGCTGCATTTGGGATGTTTCATGTTAATTCCCAGTAGGAGTCTGGACTGTTTTTCACTTCAAATAAATTATTTGCTGTTACTATCCATAGAGGTAAACAAAATGATTAGAACAAACAAATAAAACCAAACTTCATGGTTTTTCTAACACCAGACCAGGAAAACATCACCTTTCAGTATCCTTCCACAATTGAAACAAGGGTAAATGTGAGAAAATCACTCTTGAGAAATATAACTTTTTTTTTTTTTGAGTTAGAGTCTCATTCTGTTACCCAGGTTGGAGGGCAATGGCACACTCACGGCCACTGCAGACTTGACCTGCTGGGCTCAGGCGATCCTTCCACTTCAGCCTTCCTAGTAGCTAGAACTACAGGTGTGCACTACCACACCTGGCTAATTTTTTGACCTATTGTAGAGACAAGGTCTTGCCAAGTTGCTCAAGCTGGTCTCAAACCCCTGGGCTCAGGCAATCCTCTCGCCTCTGCCTCCCAAAGTGCTGGGCTTACAGGAGTGAGCCACCACACCCGGCTGAGAAGTATAACTATTTATGCAGGCTTGTATACATCACAATAAGCCAATCTTGAAATTTGAATTTATAATTAATTTTCCAAAAATGTTAAAGTACCCATTGCTTTGTGTCAGAAAACAGCCTCCCTGACTTTTTTCAAATCTAATGTTAATTTTTAAAATAAAGGTTTCATTTCCCATGGAATTCTGGGATCTTTTATGGAGTAGGTTTTAAAGGTTCACATTGGTATGACTGAGGTGTCTACATCAAGTTACCAGCTGGAAATAAATTTGAGATGTAATATCTATCACGCTGATGGTCTTTGAAAGAATTGTGTTATGTAATTGTCAAGTTATTTGGGTTGTATTTGAATCTGATATCCCAAATATGCTAATTTATTTATTTATTTTTTAGATCAAATCCAGTTTTTGGCTAAACTAGTTCCTTATGGACGAAATACATAGTAGTTAGGGGTGAACATTTCTAATGTTTCCACATGGGGGTACTATGTCACGGCCAGGCTCTTGGTTTCGCTCCATGGGAGAAATTTCTAAACACAGACAAGTTGGGTCATTTTTAAAGTTTCATTGACTCTTAAATTGAGAGGAAATTTAGAACAGTGGAATAAGCACTGTGGTTTGGTCCCAGGTTTAGTCCCAATTCCACCACCATGAACTGGGGCACTTTGGTGAACCATGGCCCAACCAATCATGCAGGCTTGTTTTGAAGGCAATGGATGTAAACATGCTTTGTAAATGGCAAAACATTAACAAACTAAAGTTAACTAGATCCAGATCCACGTCCATTTCTAGATACAAGTAAAGGAAAAACTGGTTTTTCATTCTACTTCTGCCAGTTAACTAACATTTGAATATTGAGTGCTGTTACTGTTAGATGATCAGAACACATGCTGCTATAGACTTCTTTCACGTGTAGGCTACTGAACTGCACGGTCACATCAAGAGCTCAAGTATTAGTAAAGCAGCCAGTGTTGACAGTGCTGAAGACTAAGATAAGTGGGAATGATAAGACAAATTCTAGAAGCTAAGACTACTATGTGATTATAGGCTAACATAGTTCTAGGTTGATGATATCGAGTGAAGGGTATTCCTAAAAAGGACAAGATGGGCCTACATATGATGTTCTGGTTTGCCCAATTTTCCATCACTAGGTGTCCAACAAGAACCTCCAAACCACTACTATATGTTTCCAATTTTCAACAAATGATAAAACATTTGTTTTGTCTTTTGTAACTGTACACAAAGTATGTTTACAAAGAATTTTTATAAGATGCTAGTGCAGCTTTTAAACTCTCAAATGTAAATGCCAGAAATAATCTTTGAATGTCCTTTAGGGACGCACTGAAAAATTCCTTCTTGCTGTTGACAAGACCCCTGATATTTTACCCATTGAGCATGGTGCTCCATCTTGTCTATTGGGTTCATTTTTAGGAGTCAAAGGTGCTTAAATAAGAGTCCTTTGTGTAATGTCATTCACCTAAGCTTTGACGAGTTTTATTTTAAATGTTCTTTACAAATGAAACTCAGGTTAACATGTTAAAGAGTATAAATGTTCACAGTAATTTCATGGGAATACAGATTTATGTATTTCTGAGGCAAATGTACTATTTTAGTCTCTTAAGCTTTTAAGAGTCACTAAATTTGGACATATGCATTTTCTGGTGGCAAACATTTAGGAATTCAGTTCTTTCAAATAACAATAAAAAAGAAGAGATGACATTTGTTCATGCCAGTAATATTCAGGCTAGAGAGAAGGGAAGAAGATAAATTCAAAAGCAGCACTGAAGTGAAGTCCTTTACTGATCAAGTAGCAACCTAGGACAAGCCTCTTTAATGAACCTGCTGATGTTTGATTAGGGTATTAAAAGATTTTTGAAAAATGGGGCAATCCCAAGGGCTCCACAGTTTCTGTGGTATCCTTAATTAATTCCACTTTGAGTTCATTATTCAACAGCTGCTTTAGAAAAATAAAAGGTCTGCATCTCTTTACACAAATGTTTGAGAGTTATTTTATAACGCAGTCTCTCCTTGCATAAGTCATTTGTTCTAAACTAGATGAAGAGGAAATATAATAAGACGCTACTTCCATTGTCAAGAGAGTTAGAAAAGTTACCCAATTTTACCTTCACTTTCTTCAGTGAAATAGAAAGTTCACAAGTCATCACCACACCCTTCCCAAGAAGACCCTAGTTTTCAAAGCTTCATTTCCACCAGAGGTTATTTTTGCTTGGGAAATATTTCTGTGATTTTTTTGATTGATAACATAAATATTTAGATCTCCCTCTATAAGCTGTTTTGAAAAGTTTCTTTGTCATGCCTGAAATTTCAGTACTTTGGGAGGCTGAAGTGGGAGGATCGCTTAAGCCCAGGAGTTCGAGACAAGTCTGAGCAACATAGCAAGACTTTGTCTCTACAAAAAAAATTAAAAATTAGCCAGCTACTCAGGAGGCCGAGGTAGGAAGATCGCCTGAGCACAGGAGGTTGAGGCTGTGGTGAGCCTTGATCAAGCTCCTGCACTCCAGTATGGGTGAAAGAGTGAGACTCTGACTCAAAAAAAAAAAAGTGTATTTGCTTTCTTTGACTCACAGTCCGTGATTTATCCTTTGACTTCTTCCCTTAGTCATTTTGACACAGGTTCGTTTCTCTTGCTTTGGGCTATCTCAACACACAGACACACACATTCTCTCTCTCTCTCTCTCTCTCTCCTTCAGCATGACTTCATGACAAGTGGTCTGGCTCTGAACACTACCTTAAATTCCAGCTGCCCTGTTGGCTCCTGTACTTACAAAGTCTGAATTTATTGTGGGCCCTTGTAGTGCAATTTTTGACACATCATTAAGCTCCCTTTTCATTGGGAGCCTAAGGCGTATTCAGGCTCACTGCGAAGAGTGCGCCTAAATAACGGTTAAAACACGTGTCATGAGCTGCAAGGGGTTTGTCTGCCAGCAGGGCAAACCGTTCACTGTAGCACAAGCAATACCCTACAACGGGGTGGGTAGAGATAATGAGATAACCACACACCACAAGTGAGCTGTTCATCTTTGTCTTCAAGCATCTAAGAACACAGTTATCTCAGTAGGATGGTGCACCCTGGAGAGTTATAAATATCTTTCAGAAAGGTAAAGAAAAACAGTCAAAGAAAACACAACCAAAAAATACAAGCAAAAGGAGACTTGTGAACCATTTTTTTTTTAAAGCAAAAACTCAGCTCTACTAGAACTTTCTGAATCAGGTCAGAAAGTTCTGTATGCATTTTTGGCAATATGTTTTACTTAATTGTATGCAGATTTATTCTAATGTTATGGTGCTAATCAACCTATGAAGCTATAATAAAATAAAGGCAATGTCAACACCTCATCAACTAATCACACTGCTTCTTTTATCCTGATACTATATCCTCCCTACACAACACCAAAGTACTATAAAAATTATTTATACAAATAAACTATTATCTAAAGACTGAAAAGGTGTGATAAATTATGCATAATATGGCTCAATTATGTGATAATTTTTTGGTTTTAATTATGTGTATAGTTTTAATGAAGGGGTTGCTAGAAGGTGGAACCATTTTTATATCTAATGGAAAAAACAAATTTGTTTTTAAGAATAAAAACAAAGATAATTAGCTCTTAAATTAGAGGTGTACTAATATATGCATGTTCCTAAATTATTATCAGTATTATTACTTTGTGCTATCAAAACTTTTCTTTCTGGAGCTCTAATGTTGACTATTCACATTATTTTTCCCATTTCTGTTAAATGTATTAATATCTTGTTGTTCATCAAGTGTCAAAATAAAGGTTAAAAAAGTTCTCTGGATTATCTGCAGAAGAAAAATTGGGGTGGGTGATGACAACTATGATCTTTCAAGAGGCAGTTTATGAATGCATAATAACTTAAGAAAGTGAGAAAAAAAATAGATTTATCAAGAAAAGAGAGAACTAGCCTAAATTCAACACAGCAAATCAGCAAATTTCTTCAGGGAAAGACATCAAATTTGAAAGGCATCAATACTTTTCTGCTGTCACCAAACTGTTATTTATGCTCATGTACCAGCTGGATTTGTGTATGTGCGTGCATAATCTTTTTCTCACCACTGATGTCATCATTAAAGCTGTGCAAGAATTTTGATTTTCGCTTTGCACAATCTTCAGGGGAGACTTGGACATTATGGTGAAAGTTTGTGACAAGTTTGCAAAAGTAAGAAAAGCAGGCTCTAAGGCAGCGAAATGTCACCACTGCAAAATAGAGTAAGCTTTCCTACATGTGTATTATTTTGCCTGTCCAGTACACATGGAAGAAACCACACAAGGCAATAGCAGAGAACTAGGCAGTTAACCATTTTCTTGGGGGAAAGAAAGACATTTAATATTACTCGCATAACACCCTCCGAAACGAGCTGCCCTTTTTGAATATTCAAACATAGTCTAGAATTTCAAGACATATTTGTTTTTTACAATGTGCAGAAAGATACTAGCCACTGCACATCTGCTTCTCCCGGCAGAAACTAGAGCTGCTTTTTCTCACTGTAAACCTTACTTGTAAGGTTTGTAAAGGCTTCAAGATACTAAGACTTTTAGGATTTTTTTTTTTTTTTTGGTTATGAAATCACAAAGCTGCCATGAATTAATTTTCAGACTAGGAGGAAATAACTGGGAACGGAAGGCAGGGCAGACTATTATGAGGAAAAGACATCCCAGGGCAGGCGATTTGGAGGCAGCTGATTTCAGAGTCGGAGGTCTTAGGTTGCACAGACAGCCATCAGGACAAAGAGCGGAGAGTGGAACCTGAGTGAGGGTTCCCTTCTCTATCATTAATGTGGATTTTTCCATACTAATTTCTGACTGGCCTGATAGTTCCTTACATCAGAAAATGTGCTCCTTTAGCTTATTAGTGATTTTTCAGCCTTTCCAGAAATAATCTAACCCAAAATAACCTATCTCTAAAGAAAACTTCCCTGGGAGACCTGGTAACTGGATTAAGAGATCATGTTCAGTTATTACTCATGATCTTCCTTAGTTTCGTTAGCAGTTGACGAGTGCTTGGATTCAAGGGCTTGAGAACTGAGGAGGGGAAGATTCTAAAAGAAAGTGATTTTTATCATTAACTGATGTTATGATGATGAACTGATTTTTTGAAGCGTCTCCCATGAGAGTGGCCCAGTGACATGTCCTTTTCTTACATTTTCTTACTTTGTTCTCACAAAAGCCTGCAAGGAAGGTATGAGTCTCATCATTCTGACAAAGGATGTAACTGAAAGTCAAGGTTGGCCATGATCTGGCTCCATTCTGCTAGCTCTGTGATGGTGGGCAAATGATTTAAAATCGCTGGGCTTCATTAATCTCATCTATAGGGTTGTTATTTGTCAAGAGCAGAGATGCCACAGACAGCATCTCGATGGTTGCTCATTCATAATATGTGCTCACCAACAGGTTTGCTTCTGCTGGTGCTAGAATCCTCGAGATGGCTCATAACCACAACATCATCACTGCCTTCCTTAGCAGAGCCATAATCTGCGTCCAGGCCTGTCTCATTTCAAAGCTCTCCCCTTTCTTCAAACTGGATCATGGGAAGAGCAGAGTGAAAGAATATATCCATCTGCATGTCGGCACTGTGTTACCAAGAGGTACCAAGGGTGTAGAAAATGCTAGCTGGCCCTCAAGGGTGTACTATCTAGCTTAGGGGAGAAAACACACACACAGGACCAATTTAATACATAAAGCATGATCCTGTGTTGTTAAGAAGCAGAATGAATGGTGAAGACAGAAAGCACTTTAGGAGTTGAGGGCTTTTCATTACTATATTTCTTCACCTTCTTCAGTCTCCGGTGCTTTTCTGGTTACCATGGTGGCTGAAATCAACTCATATTCTTTATAAAGACACTTAGAGTTGAGATTTAATGCTGGAAGATTTAGACTATGAAATTTCCTTTCCCTAGTGATTTTATGATTTCACAGTCTGAGCTTTTGTCTTTGGAACAGATTTAAAAGAACCACCTGAATGCTCATGGTTTTGTCCTAAACAGCAACCTTAGTTTCTTGTATAAACTGCAGCTGATAAAATTTGCAATTTCCTATTTATAACTTCTTCACTTTTCTTAGACAAAAGGGCAAGATAAGCAAGGTAATTATTGGATCCTGCTCTGCAGTTTAAAAATCAGGGACTTAAAAATGATGGAGCCATATTTGCTCCAGGAAAGCAAAGAGGTTTTGATTGGGAATATGTTCTGCTATATACAGGACCATTAGTGATGCCAATCTTAGAGTGGTTCTTTTCCCTAAAAGCAAATATTCTTTTTGAAAATCTGACTTTTAATCTCTTTCCAGGAGGATTCTTTGAGTTTGACAGAAACAAAAATGAGTCACTCTCCCCCAGGTGGGAGGCAGGGAGGACAGGTAGCAGAGCACAGGGAGCTAGTGTGTTTGACTATGAATCCTGGACACGCTGCTTAGAAATTATGGGTCCCTGGACACATTACTTCATTTCACTGTCCCCTGATCTCTTCATTAGTAAAGAAAAGAAAGTAACTACCCTATGAGATAGTTATGAGGGCTAAATGGGTTACAATTTAGAGAATGCTCAGAACAAAGCCTGTCACATAGTAGGCACAACTTAGGTGAAATTAGTCAAAAGAGTTTGATTTCTTCACATACATCTAAGCCAGTTTTTGTTTGTTTTTAGAGATGGGCGGTCTCGCTATGTTGCTGAGGCTAGTCTTGAACCCCTTGGCTCAAGTGATCTTCCCACATCAGCCTCCCAAGAGATCATCATGCCTAAGCCTCCTGAAGTGCTGGGGTTATACAGGTGTGAGTCACCACACCCAGCCTGGGAGTTAGATTTCTTTAAGCATCTTTCATGCCAGAAGAATGAGAAAGTAAATGTCTGAAATATGAAGCACTTTGGTTTGAGGGTGGAGATGAGAGACTGAAACACTGATTAATTGGAGAGTTACCTCTCAAAGCAGAATGAACCCTGATAAGGGTTCCCAAATCAGAAGATTCTTCATGCTCACATAAGGGTTAAGTATTAATTTATACATTTAACAATATGCTTGTAAGGAGTCAGAACAGCAGACATCCTGAGCACTGCTCTTGGACAGGACTTTTGACAATGATATTTAAACATTCCTTCACAACCACTATTTGATTTAAGGCGTGATTTGTTAACTGGGTCATCTGTAACACATATCCCTTCCTTTTTTTGGAAATACACCTGTTTCTGGGATTTGATTTGGCTTTTAATTCAAACAGACCTCCAAGTGCTCTGAAAGAAAATCAACCTAAAATTATACACTTATCTGGAGTTACATTCAGGCCATATGGTTTAAGTTGTCCAAATGTCACAGAAGCAACAGGAACAGCCATCATCATACTTTACACTTACCCAGCATCTTTCCTGCCAGAATATTATGTAAGTCATAAAAGTTTCATTAAGGCAGAGGTGTTGGCCCTAATTCCAAGAGGACAGTCAGTTAACTGCTGTGTTTCGGTTTAGGTCTGCCTCATAGTGAGTTGACATATAAGAGTTACTCAAAGTCCCTTATGGTCTCATGATGGTATTCTTATAACTGAAAATGTCTAAACTGCAAGCTCCTAGGATATGGAAGACAGTAGGGAGGCACGTAGGACCAAGACCTTGTTCTTGGGTATCTGAGAACACTCAACTAAATTATTAGACTCACCACACTGGAATCAGAGAATAACGCTGGGATGTCATTTCCAGAAACGCTTGTACAATGCATTGGAAAAGTCTGGGCAGTGAAGACATGTTAGTGCATCACCTTGAGCCTTTGCCCATCTGAACTTGAAGTTCTCTACCAGATTACTAGATGGGCTTCTAAGCATCCAGTGCTATCCAGCCAGATACATAGGAGATGTGCAATAAACACACATCGACTAGACAAATAAATGTATTAAATTTGTGATTATACTATTGCAAGTGTAATAATCAGAGTTTTATACTAGTATATATTTGAAGCAGATGTGATGGATTTAGGCATTAAAAAAGGCAATAAGATGATGCTGGGTAAGCAAGATGATGACAAGGTGGCCAAGGGCAACGTGAACTAGATGGACTGAAGGGATCCTGAGAGGTGCTGGTGTTAAAATTCTCTAAGTAGTACAGTGTGATTAAAGATAAAATTCCATCATAACTTTGCCTTGTATTAGTTCTATGATATTTCATGTCTCTGAAATTATCTAAACTGAAATATTGTGACTATCTTTGTTTTCTTGCTCATTAACCAACCGACCAATGAGTGAATCAGTCAACCAGGCCATGTGCTAGGTGCTAGGACACAGTGCTAAATACTTTCCTCAGGTGTCATTTCTTTAGACACTAGGTTCATAGTGAAATGCTAGAGCTCCAAATCCAACCTTCTGAAACATGTCTCAACTTTTTCCAGTACTGGTGCTTTGCTATCACTGTAACATCGTCAACTGTAACCATGCACTTAAGTAAATATCACATCACTCCCAGATTTTGCTTTACCTGCTAATGCAGAGTAGCAACCTTAAGCCAACATATATTATTTTCCCTGTATCCAAGTTTTCACACTGGAACAAACAGCAGTTTACACAGCAGTTTGCTGAGGGTAGGCAGAGACAAGGCTAAATAACATAAGAAACTTTTTTTTCCCTTGGTAGTAATATTATTTTTATTTTTGAGACAGAGTCTCACTCTGCTGCCCAGACTGGAATGCAGTAGCATGATCACAGTTCACCATAGCCCCCAACTCCTGGGCTCAAGCAGTCCTCTCTCCTCAGCCTCCTGAGTAGCTGGGACTACAGGCACATACCACAATGCCCAGCTAATTTTAAACAAAAATTTTTTTCTTGTAGAGATGGGGATCTCACTATGTTGCCCAGGCTGGTCTTGAACTCCTGGGCTCAAGCAATTCTCCTGCCTCAGCCTTCCAAAGTGCTGGGATTACAGGCGTAAGCCACTGCACTGGGCCCTTGGTAGTAATTTTAAAAAGATGTAAAATAGACCCGATAAAGTTTCAGAATAGAAGAGTCACAGCATATATATTTAAAAACACGAGACTTCAAGAACATTTCATGCCCACCACTGATCCACCCAAATCTCCCTGAGAAGGGTATTCAGTCTCCTCTACTGATGCTGGGGAGCTGGGAAGCATTGTAAAGCCATTCCAAGCAAAGGGTTTGAAGCTTGGCCCTGACACTTCCTAACTCTATGATCTCAGGCAAATTTCTCTTTCAGAGCTTTGATTTCTTCTTCCATGAAATGCTAAAATAACAGCACCTTCTTTAAAAGATGATTATAAAGATCACATGATGACTTTTGCACACTGCCTAGCATATAATATATGCTCAATAAATATTCATTCTCCTTAATTGAAAGAAACCAATTCACAAATCAAATTCTAGGACTTTCTATACCCTCGATTCAGTGTTTAATTATGTCCTCTGGTGATAATTAGAGATCTAGAGCAATGACCTCAGGCAAAGCACTGGAAAAATGGCTGTGTGTGACACCATAGGGGACACACAGAGCCCTGTCCTTTCAACCTGGAATCACCATCAAGGAATCCCATATGCTAATACTGGCTTGGGTTCAAAGTGACACCCATCTTAAACTCAGATAATGTAACTGGGGAAAAGCTCCCTTTCCCCAGCTCTCAGGGGGATTTTTGGAGTAAGTTTGATAATGGAAGAAACAATGAAGAAAAGACTTCCTTTAGGAGTACAAAACTGTATTCACAGGAGAAACAGGACAAAATTGAGGACACTGGGATATAGAAAGAGGAACAGAGAGATGATAACTAACTTTGTCTTCTCTTTTCTCTCATTCCTTAGTTGCGATACTGAGATCATGGGAAGGTGGTGGAGAAAGGCTTTGTTCAGATCTTCCAAGAGAAGAGTTTATAACGTGAGAAAGAGATCTTAACCCCTACTGGGAACATTTGACTGGGACTTTGAGTTTCCTCTGCTTCTCTAGATTTCTTGGGCTCTCATCCTTTCCATGTAACACTTTTATGTTCTTTTTATTACTTATTTGGGGTTGGAAGAAGAAAAGAGCATCACAACGAGTAATCGAACACCTGGATTGATCAGGGTTTACCAGCCATGTGTTATTGAGCAAATGATTTTAATCTCACTGAACTTAGTTTTCACTCCTAAAATGGAGTTCTATCACAAGACTCAAGTACTTTTGTAAGAACAAAATCACTTAAAGTTTGCAATATAATCTAGGCAGTCACATCTCCTAATTTCTATAAAGGCAGTATTGCTATTTAGAAGGTATCTAGGAGAATTGTATTGAAGTTGCATTTGAATATGAAACAAGCTTTTTTTGTTAAGCATCTCTGTTTATTTGAGTTGGATTTTTGTAGACCAGGGAAGAAGAGGAATTGCTTCAGGAGGGTATCCTGTTTAGTGGTCACTTGGCCGTTTCAGATAAAATGACTGAAAACCTGGTACATTGTAGGTGCTCAGTCAGGAATGCACCTTTGGCATTGGGGTGACAAAGAAGACAGAAGAGCACAGAGCTGACTGCCTGGCATGCAACCAAGGCTTAGGGGAGAAGTAGTGGACCATTCCCTTGCCCCTTGAGGACTGCCGGCCCAGTTCACCAGGGAATGAAGATGGTTCCAAGGAACATCCCCAGCATGGGAAGGTGCCACTGGAAATAAAATACCAGCATTACAAAGAAAGCATGTAACATGTTGGCGACCTCAGATACAATGGTAAAGGTAGCTTAAGTCACAAATCTATGGTCAATCACAAAGATTGCCATTTTGACTGAAAAAGCTCTTAGGATATACTTTTTTTCCATTAAAAGTAGCTGAAAAACAAAGCTGGTTTTCTATGCTGTTGCTGCTTACCATTTCATAGCGGCACAACTCCCACCCCAAATGTTGTGGAATTATATTCAGTATAGATTTGTTTATCAGTTCTTCCACCCTATCCATTTTTCAGCAGCTGATTAGTCTCCCTGGGATGTAGACACATCTCTGATCAAGAGAGATGCTTGACTCACTCCCATCTTCACACACGCATCCCAATATCCACATTACTCATAATAAATGTGCTTATATGTACATATATAGACATATTTTTATGCATATATGTTCCCCACATCGTATTCAAAGACACATTCCGAATGGATGTATATATGCGCTCATATACACATAGAAATCCAACTGGATTCCCAGAGGGGAATGTGGAACACATTGTTAAGATGTCTGTCATCCATGTAAGAGAAACAGAAATGAGCTGGGCATTAAATTTGCATACAGCCCCGAGCACAGAGGTTCCTGTATGTGCACCGTTCTACTGTTCTTGATGATGGGCATATCTGATAGAAAGATTCTGTCAGGATTAGCTCAGGAAAAACACCCCCAAGGAGATAATTTGAAGACATCCCGAGAATTTGCCTCAGTACATGAAAATAAACATGAAATCCTCAGCCGTCTCTGCACGTTGAAAAGTTCCCACCAACACCCCACCACACACCGGGGGATAATCTACTGGAGCTAATTAACACACAGTCATACGCAACGCTGTTAGAAGTGGTTGCCACTTAGGATTGATTTAGTTGCTGCGGTGCTTAAAAGAGACTTGAGAAGCTTTCTGTGTCAATGTGGGAGGAAAGAAGAGAAAATAAAAGTGTAAAAACAGCTGCAAAATAAAAAGGTGCTAAGGTCTGTCTCCCCCAAGACATTAGGGAAACTTATTGAGAAACTATTAGTATTCCAGCAAAAAAATCTTCTTACTTGATTTTATGTTTTCTTTCACATCAAGATTATACACACATACTCACGCAGGGTCTATAGACTGTGACTATGAAAAAGGGCCTGTTTTACCTCATAAGCAAACAAGCTCTTCATTAAATGCCAACATATGGATTGTGACATCTAAAAACCAACAATAATCTTTTTTCTTCATGTCTTCTTCATTATTTCACCTCTCTGACTTATTTAGATTTCCAGCAAAGTTATTAATAATATGTTTTGGGGAAAAAGTCATCATGGAGTAAAAAGGACCACAAGTCATTCCTTCATCTTAAATTATCTTTGCCATATGATAAGGATATACCATATCTAGCTAACACACAATGTTCTTCCTCAAAGTAAGTGTTATGAATGCTATCTTATGAATAAGTAATCTATCTAATAATTATGATAGTGGAATATTGAAACTGAGTACATAAAATGATTTTAGCAACCTGCTTTTTGTTACTGCAACATGATGGATATATAGAAAAGACCATTAGTGAAAACCCTATTAAGTCAAGCTTTGTGAAAATTTAGAGTTGCAATTGATTTTTTTTTGCCCTGATAAAAGGGTTCACTAAAGAAAATTATAATAACATAAAAAGGACTTCAGAGGAGAGAGTATTTACTTCATATTTGAGAGCTCTCTTATTTTAGCTGTACCATTTGTATTAAATATCAGTTCTTCTAAGTAGAACTCATTCTTGATTTAGAGTAAATCTTTGGTTACAGTTTGCATCCCACTAGTTGAGATACTATTTATTAGGAATAATAAAAACTACATATAAAAAACTACATATTTTGTTGAGGATTATAATCTGTGTGTGAGCACATATGCTGTGATCAGTTTATGTTTGCCTTGAGAAACGACATCAAAGGTAGGGGAATGTAGGCAATTATTTGCCGAGGTAGAATGTATGGGTAGGATAGGGAAGGACTATATGTAAGATAGAAGGTAAAAATGGTATGTTGGGGTTGGATAACCAACCTTTCCCTCAAGGTTGGTTCTAATTTAGTGATGTTTTATTTTAAATATCTTTCAAAAAACAATGAATTGTTAACAATAGTTTGGAGAGTATTGGTTGTACCTTTTTATATGAATTTTAGAGTGGTTTGTATAGAAAATGAGAGTCCCAATAAAATATTCAACATTAAAGCTAAAAAGATGCAAAGGCTCAGAAGTGTCATGGCAATGCAAATAAGAAGCTGAACTGGGCACAGTGATAAAGAGGATGTCCTGGGTTCTGGGAATTTGCAACGTGGGGCCAGCACATCCAGATACGGCAAGTAGACTGATTTATTAGGTAGAGAGAAAGGTCATGTTTTTGCAAAAATAATTTTTTTTTGCTGCTGTTGTTGTTTTTGCCATGTCTCCAAATGTTAACCAAGAAAGATTAGCTAGAAGCAGCTGCTCAGTCTATTTTAAATAGAACAGATACCAAGTACCAAAAAGGACTATGAAAGATCACCCTCCTCCTATATTTTGCTTCATTCTGCTTCTTGGATATCTCCCCATTGACACTGCCATAAGTGATGCTGGGAACTGACAAGGATTTCTGCTTTTCATTCTTTAAAAGAAGAGTTGGAGAGATAAGGACATTTTAAAAGTTTTCAACAAACGTGTGGACATTTCAGTTTTCTTCATTTCATTAATGTACTTGTTCAGCTATGCTCATCCACTCAAAGACACTAAAACCTGTGGGCTCTACTTTAAGGGGCTGCTTTTCCTTCTGGGTCTAAGGTGGGAGGTACTGGAAAAGGAAAATGGATTGAAGCATGTCAGAGCGTAATCCTCAATGGAGTCCTGGCATCTCCCCAACCACCACTTGTAGGAATACTTCTCTGAAACTCCTTCACTCACAAGTTTTATTTTATACTGATGATTTTTTTAAAATGTACCTTTACTATTTCTTTCTTTTGTTCCTGCATCATTTTCTGGTTTCTTTTTCCCATCTTTTGAAACTCTGTCTCCTTCCCTCTCTTGATTCAGTTCTTCCTTTTCTGATTTACTATACATAATTTCCTGGAAGGAAACCAGTTAGGCGCTGTAGTTTGACTTCACAAGAGCATAATCTGAGGGTAGTTAGTGTTTACCCATCATGCCTTTGTCCTATCCAACACCAGTTACATCAGAATCTTTGAAGGGAAGAAATTGTGTGTGTGTGTGTGTGTGTGTGTGTGTGTGTTCATTATTCTAAACCACTCTTGGTAATTCTAGTGAACATCCAGTAGAGTGGATTGTAGGAGACCAGTGGTTCTCAAAATATGGTCCCCGAGCCAGCATCAGTAGTATCACCTGTCAGCTCGTTAGAAATGCAAATTATTGAGACTCACTCCCACCCTACTGGATCAGATAATTTGGGAGCAGGGCCCAGATTTCTGTGTTCTCAAGAGTCTTCCAAGTCATTCTGAAACATGCTAATATCTGAGGACTTATGCACTAGACCACAGACATTTTTGTTTTCTAAGCCTCCTACCAGCAGTATCAGCAGCACCTGGAAACTCTACCCTTCTACCCTTCTCCAATCTGGCGTTTAACAAGATCCCCAGGTGATATGTATATACATCAAAGGCTGAGAAGCACTGTTCTAAGAATCTGCTCAAAGTCCCATGCATTCCGCCAAGGATCTGGTCATTATAATCTTATTAATCAATATAATAACTGTTCATTTCTCAAAAGTGGAACTCATTCTTTTAACTGTTAAAAAAGACAATGCTGATTTTCCAATGTGGTACAGGATCTTGGTCTTTTTCTATACTCCTGTTTCTGTTCTAAGGGTATTTTCACATTTCCTGAGAAAATGAAGAAATAAAAGGTCAAATTTCTGATGTTTTCCTTAGTTCTGAGATGTATCCATCTTACTCCTCTGGAAATATGATCTCTGTGGCTGGAGAGTAAAGATGGAGTTTTTGCCTTTTGTTACTCTCCCAAATACAAGAAGGGATGGGGGAGGTAAAAAAGTTATTGATTATATTGAGACAGCAATGTGTGAATTTGAATATATGTGTATATATATATATATATGGTGTGTGTGTGTGTGTGTGTGTGTGTGTGTGTGTGTGTGTGCATGTTTGAAATAAACCAGGCTCCATTCTTTAAAATCTAATGGGTTCCTTGGTATAAAAGAAATACACACAGGAATGAGGGTTTGTATTTTTTTTTTTGAACTCCACAGAGTATCATGGAACTAGACATTCATAGGTGTGGCATATTACCTAAAATTAAAATATATTGATGAGATTTTAGTGAAATAAAATTGTTTTCCCTCCTCAGTAAGAGATAATCATAAGAAAGTACAAATTTTTACAGGAACTTTGTTAATTGGTATTTCAATAGTCATAATAAAATGGAACAAAGCAAATATTTTACTCTGGAAGTGATTATTATTTGGGTGCTAATTAAACCTTTTCTAGTAGCACTAATTGATAAATATGTGCTTTTTGTTTCTTCTGTCTGAAATACTCTTTCATTCATATGATATATGTCAGGGTGGGGTAAATTAGAAAGGGAAATATCATCTCTGCCAAGTCAAGTTCATCACCCCTCAAGGTCAATCCCTGGTGTGAGGATGTCCCAGATGTCTCTATAACAGAGGAGCTCTGTTACTTCTTGTGATTATTCTAAAACTATGAGAACCAGTGTAGTGGCAAAAGATCACAAACCCACCTGCTCAAGCACCTGTTTTTCACTCTTCTTTTTTTCATCAGCAACTTCAACCTCATTTGGCTCAGATAAGACTGATCCCTTGAGACGGCAGGTCCTTCACCTGTGTGATATCCAACTAAGCCTCAATTTGGGGAGGGGGTAGTGAGTTGGCAGAGCGAAAAGCTGTCAGATGATCTACATTTGTAGCTAATAGAAAGAACATTTCCAGAGTTGAAAAGAGCAAACTAAAAAATAATGATTTAGAACTATGCCTGAATTCTATTATAACCAACATGTAAATCAACTACACTTAATAAAGGAATATGTCATTGAGTTTTGTAGACAGAAAGTCTTGGAAAAATAAAGAAGTATCCAAAATCAAATGTGTAACCTTAAGAAATAAAGAAGCCTCCCTACCCCATTAAAGTTAGCTTTCTTGTCCCAGTGTCACCAGCCTGTTCAAAACCTCTTAGTTACTCAAGTTACTTCTTTCTGAACTTTCCCCCACCCTACAGCCCTGGCGGTCACCCTATGAGAAAATGACTTCTCTATCTACCCACTTAAGATGTGAATATTTGTTGTGAACCAGCTGCAGCTCTAAAAACCACTGATCCGTGGACTCAAAGGCTACTCCTCGCAAACAATAAGCTCTTCTTGTTCGTGAAACAGCACTCGGTAACCCACACAGGTATTATAAAAAGTAGCCATGACAGGTCCCAAATGCAATCACAAACATAAGTGTCTTATTATGACTGGATTAATTTCAAATTTCAAAAAGTAAGTAGTTGAAGTTTTGCCAACAAAGATGGTAACTGATGACATACGATTTCTAGGACTGCCGAATCGTTCCTGCAAAAATAAGATTCACTGTATTCCTAATTTGTAGTCAACACCTGCAACTGAAGGTTGACAATAAAATGTTGGTTCCTCTCCCTCTTATAGTTTAATGTAAACTATGCATTTCCATATTAAGAAATAGAATCATTCAGAAACAATTTGTTCAAAGGATTCCTGAATTAACCCAGGCTCCATTCTTTCAAATCCAAAGGAATTTATACACAGGTGTGAGGGTTTATAATACTTTTAGCCCCACAAAAACATTATGGAACTAGATATTCATAGGCGTGACTTAGTATCTAAAATTAAAATTTGTTGATGGGATTTTAGTGTAATAGAAACCATTCCCCTACACAGTAAGATATGACAATAAGAAAATAATTTTTTTTTTACAGGGACGTTATTCATTCGATTTCAAAGCAATAATAAAGTGGAATGAAGCAAATAGTTCATTCTGGAAGTGATTATTATTTGAGAGTGCTAATTAAACCTTTTCTAATAGCATTAATTGATAAATATGTGCTTTTCTTCTGCTGAAATGTTCTTTCTTACCCTTCTTTGCCATCAAACTCCTATTCTTCCTCTAAGACCCTTAAATGTCTCTTCTCTCTACCTGCCTCCATTTCTGCTTCACCAGGGTCAGGTGGTAACCAATGTGGAATCCCAGTTTAGAGCAGAACCTGGCAACTGAGCAGGCACTCAGCTGGTGTCAAGGAAGGAATGAGGAAACAGAAGTAGATCCACGTGGCATGGATAGTCCTGCTAACAGAAGAGGATTACCTTTCTGAAATAAATCACAAGTTATCATTTCAAAAACATCATGTACTATTTTCAACCCATGAATTAGAAATAAAGGTACATTTTGGTATGGATCACAGGCTCTGCAACTGTTGCAATTAATACAGTGCTATCAATAATTCCCAAGAAAAGCTGTAAAGAAAAGATGAAAAGTATCATCTTTGCCATTTAGAAAATACATAAGCAATGGCACTTGGCAGTATTTATTTAAAAATAACTAGTACCAATAATAAAGCTGGTCGTTTCAGCTTCTAATTATTCTTGATAGAAATAAAATTAAACAGGTCTAAATGGGAAAAGGTTATGAGATGCTAGCAGCTCGACCTCCCTGCTTTTGAGAGGGTGCCTGACTTCAGAAGTACTTTTTTGTAATCTTTGCTACATAAGTACTAAATGTTATTTTCTATTTTAGAAGTCTTGTGGGTTTTTTTTTTAATCTAAAGGGCTGTATGAGAAACAAAGCATTACATTTCAGACAGACAAGAGGCCTCATGATTTTCAAGATTCCAGGTTATGCACCCAACCGCTCTGCGGTTTCCCACCTATAACAGCGTCACAATGCAAAGTAAAGTCACCTCTGAGCAAAATCATGAACTCTGAGGCCAAACAACTGCATAAATAATCTGTAGGCTACAAAGATCACGGACCATCATCAAAGTCTGGAATTTATGCAAATAACACTGCTTACATTTAACAGATCTGTAATGCTGTAAGCCTTTCCTGCCTGAGTAAATGGCGAGCTTTTGTGGTGCAAGATTGCTACCTACAGGCCAAACTGCAGAATGACATACAAGACTCCTGATACGGAGGGAAAAATAGGTAAACAATTTAATACAATGGCATGCAAGTTATTTACTGACAAGTTAGCTAAGCCCAGGAGCATGCAAAGGTTGCCTACTACACACTGGGATATGAACCGACAGTTCATAGTGCAGTTTTAGAGTTTTAAATTATTTCCCTTTTTTTCTTTTGAAGTTTTCTTTATCTGCTGAAAAATGTACATTGTTTTCCTGATGGGGAAAATTTCTTTCTCAATAATGTATTAAAATACTTCTAAATATGTAGTGAGTCTTGATATAGATTCCACATAGAATCTATATTCATAATTTTAATTGCTTTAGGTAGGGTGATCAATAATAGAATTTGGAAATTGTTTCCATGGTTTAAACATTGTGAGGCAGTCGTGGTGAGGGGAGGGAACAGTTTATAGTACATATTCCCAGACTCTATATATCTCTTAAAATTTGTTTGTTCAAAACTATCACATTCAATATTTGGAGTAATTTGGAGATTATATATATTTAAACTGTGCTTCTTCTTTAAGAAAATATTGGATACTTTGGTTAGGAAGCTCAGATAGTAGTCCATCTTACAATAAAGAAATCTGATTTTCACTGACAAGAAATATCAAATTAACACTGAATTCTCAGTAATTTATATAACAGCCCATATTTTATGAAATACAGTGAATGATTTTTAAGATGTGGATCCTTAAAATTATAAGGCAAGTTATTAGAGATGCATTTTCCCTTCAATTATAAAAAAAATTCCCACTCTAAAGAGAGTAGGTTTCAAAACTGAATAATATATTATGGTTAAAACACATCAACAATCTGTCACTCCATATGTACAAATAAACATATCCCACTATCACTGCACATGCCATGAACGAGGCCAATGCAACATCTGAAAAGGTAGATGCTAAATAACATTGCCAACATTTTCTAAGAAATGCATAAAGAAAAGTTATCCATCTTCAAGACTGCTATTTAAGTAGCTTAAATGTTCTGTTTGCCTATCTGATGAAGATGTTCCACATATTATTAGTTTAAAAACAATTTAGAACATGTTCATGTTGCATATGACAAAATATTATTCTCACACTTGATTTTGGTTTTGAATAATAAAAATTTTTAATTATATCTTTAAAATATTTATAAGTAATAATCTTAGGTAAAATTCAATGAAAGAGTTCAAATCTAACAAAATCATCAAAGAAAAGGCATTTATTTGAAATAAATATGCTAGTCATAATCAACTGAATATTGTTCAGCATTTCTCTCAACTAAAATATGAATTTTAAGCAATTAGGTGATGTAATAAATGTGTGCAGTAGAATTTATACATTTAAAAGTGAAAGTGGTAAAGGCATTAACCTACAGGTGTTTTCTTCCTACTATTAGAGTCTCATGAAGAGTAAATGTTTTATATATGGTGTTTAATTGTATATAATCATAATATAATTATGTAATGATTAAATGATCTAAATTTTATTTTAATTATTATAAATAGATACTCTTTTTTATTAGAAATGGTTCTCTACAATTAAATTGTTCAGGATGAATTGTAATAAAGATTGAGGATAAAACCACACAATTTCTAAAACAGATTCATAACAAGTTGTCTATGAAATTAATATTTAATTTATCTCAAAATACTTTTCTTCTTATATAGTTCTCAGTAAATAATATTGTTACTTTCCCAACTGACTTATACTTTGTTCAATCTGTTCGGTTGTGAACAGAATTAGTGAGAATGCTCAGAATATATGAGAGAATTACTAATTAAGAGTAAAAAAAGCTTTTTAATATTGCCCTCTAAGGCAAACTAGATTTTAAATGCCTTATTATTATTTACCTGGGGCAAATAAATTCATGTGGAGAGCCCTTAATTCTACCATAATATAATTATAAACCATTATAAGGGTAAGAATTTTCCTACTGCAGTTTAGATAGCTTTAGGTACAAAATATAAAACTAAATAATAAAAATTGTATTATAGTTGGTGGATACTTATCCTTAGGCTATCTATCAAAATCAACTAAAATTATCGATTGTAAGAAAGAATGTCATTATTACGTTGGTATAATTGTAATGCTCATAGCAATGCATGGGGAAAATTGCCCTTATATGTAATAAAACTATTTTTTTAGCTTGCAGAACTATATTTAACATTTTAAAATTTGTGTACTTTCATTGTCCTCATGCTAAACATGAACAACCTCTAAAACTAAATTCACATTATCAATTTGAATTCTAGACCTATCAAGTCTCTTTCCAGCAAGAGATGTTCCTTTTATCATTGTTACATTATCTGCAAAACTTATTGGTAACATACTTTCAGAAAATGCCAGCCAATAAGCTACACTAAAATAATTTTCTTTATAAAAGCTTTGTGATCTTTGGCATCATTCACTATTTTCAAAGCCATAAAAGAACAGATCTCAAATATATGACTCACAAATTATCAATTATGAAAAATAATCTGGTTCAGAAAGCTGCACTAATGTAAAAAGATGGATCACTTGTCACAAACCAATAAAGCCTATTGTTTGTGAATCCAATATTTGATTTTACCATTTATGTTGGGCAACTTAAAATGATTTTTAAACCACATTACTTTTTGAAAAAAAATTGTTATAAAGGTGAACAAGGGGGTTGTAGAGGGTGGGCAAGGGGAAGAAACCAAATGTAATCTGTCATCCTTGAAACAATTTATATTCTTACATTGAATTCAGCCTACAAATCTAAATCACAAAGACTTAGTCAGCAAGGATGGATGCATTAGAAAGGACTTTCCTGTGTTCTAGAGAATGAACAGTAGCAGGAATGTTAGTATCACTTTGATTTCATCCTTTCTTTTCATGTGCTATTCTGATGACTGAAGATTTGTAGCTATGCTGTTTCATTATTCAGAGATGGTGAAACTGTTTTTAAGCCAAGTGTGGCTTGTTACACTTTTTAGTTGGACACCTGCCTTTGCTTACTTTGTATTACATAGAGAAAAGCACAATGAGGTTATCAGAAAACCTTTATGACAACTTCTCTTCCAGATTGTTTCATATTTGTCATTTTATAACACAGGAAGAAGTATCATTCTCACCAAGAAGGGCAACCTTGTGAGTGGTTGGGGACGGAAATTTTCTACATAGTGTTATCTGAGGGTGGCTCCAAACCTCTACTAGTTCTCTGATATTTCAGCCTTTTACACCTGTTTGTAAATAAGGACGTGGATGTCTAAGACAATCAGAAATACTTTGTCCATAAGACCAGTGGTAAAATGTGCATATGTTACTTAAAGGTGGCTCTACTCCCACACCCAGATAACAGATATAATCACCAGATTATCTAGCTGACATCCTGAAAGATATAAGGAACAAATCCTAAGGAACAGGTGAGTTTCATTGACACAAACTGTGGCAGACACAGGCAGGGACCATAATGCAGATAGTGGAGGTAATAGCAGAGTAATGATGTGCCCAGATGGGTATCTGATAGACTGGAAGAGAGTGAAGTTGGGATGGATTCAAGGATAGGAAGTAGTCACATCCTAGAGACACTATCCATCACACAATGGCCCTTTATCATGAAGACTTCTCCTTTCTTCTTACTCAGTGAAGAAACACCCAAGAAATTATGAAATAATATTCAAAAAAGGGAGAGCCCAATAGCCTGGTTATATCTGCCAAAACACAGTAAGAAAAATTAAGTGTTAAACCCTGGATCAACCTCTAACAGCTTGTTTGAGGCAAGGGTCATGCATTTTGCTTGAAGAGGGATCATGAATGTTCTTGGATATATTCCTACTTGGACACTGAAAAGAAGTGAAAATGAGGTTGGGGGATGGAACTTGAGTAACCATTCAATGATGGCAACTGCTAGCTAATGAAGACCTATTACGATGAAGTTTTTAATAGAAAATGTGCTAATTGACTAGGTTGGAGCTTAGAACAAGCATATGGCTAAGATGTTTGATTACCTAGCCCAGTTCCATGTCAGTGATCAACTATAACACTATAAAAATGAGTGTTTCTATAACAACTACTGAGCTTGCTGACTAAGGAGTGGGTGACCAACTTGAGGAATAGGTTTTTCCAAATAATATATGATCCATTAATGCCCATACTGTGACCTGGATGATCACCAGTCGAAATATGCTTCTCCTTGTCCCTTATTCAAACCATTCATCTTACTTTCAGCCTTGGCAAAACTGAAATCAGACTCTTATGTGAATAATATTGCATAGGATTTAGTTTTAATTGGAATGAGTGTATAAAACTATGAAACCCATTTTCTTATAAAAGTGAAACAAGTCAACATACTTAACTTGGCCCATATCTAACATTCAATCTCATGTGTAGTGCTTATAATAATTTCTGTAGCTTCTGCACAGGGCCAGTCTCTGTCAAAGCCCATCTAGCAACTTTCAGGAGATGGGTGTTTCATCATCCACGATTTCAGACACACACACAAAAAAGTTCCTTTTCAATGTCATTCTAAACTAAAATTCAAAACAGGTGTTTGATACTAAGGATGTAACCAAAATATTCCCCCTTATAACCTGCAACTCTGATAAGACTTCCCTCGGAAATATAATGGTTACATAGCCCTTGTGTGCCTTTAACAAACCCCTATTTTCTTCTTTCTGCTCCATACAATGTGCAGTCTATTTGCACCCATTCAGGACTAAATTACAGATAAAGTTACAGCAAATTTGTTTTCTCAAAAAAGCAGTCAGCCCTAATATCCCTTGAGTAATAAAGGCCTTGTCTTTCATTCAGAACTAGAACTGGCATAATTTTCTCCAAGAAACAAACTCTACTTCCTGTGACAATGGACCTGTTCTTAAAATTCTGAATGGGATACAGCTCAATTTGCAGGTGTTCAGGTATAAAGGTCAAAGGGCATTTGACCCCCCAACTGGCAATTGTTGCTGTGGTAGGTAACTTCAGTCTGCTAGTTATATCATTCTATTAGATAAGCTGCCAGAGTTTTCAGCTCTGAATTACCGAGGTAGGCTCGAGTGAATCAATAATTTATACAGATATATCTCATTCATTCTGATGGTATAAAGATACATACTAACAGCCTGCTGCAGCCTCAGAACAAAGCCAGAGAGACATTATTTAAAAAGAAAGACGGAAAAAGAAACCCATTTATCTATGTGAACAAAACCATTACATAATAATGACCTAATGGCTTATTAATTTTATTTTTCAACTGTTTTAACAAACACTGAGATGAGATAAACATGCTCTTTAAGAATCTCAATAAGGTTGCTTTGGTGAATATTAAAACGCCACTGAAAACTTTCAGATTGATTTTAAAATAGAATGATCTTTTACATGACAATGTAATATAAACCATTGGAAAAAATTTCATACACCTAAGAAGGCTGCATGAAATTGCTTAACTAAATCTCTCAAATATTTTATTGCTAAATTTCAGTATGAAATTATTTTCTAAGATATGAGAATCAAATATATTTAGGGACTATACACTAAGAATATTGTTAATATAGCTTACTACTGTTAATCATTACCTGGGGAAAATTATACAGTGTTTTATACACTAATACTATGACATTTTTATTAACTCATAATCCCTGTGCTAACAGTGGTGCATTAAACAAGTAATAATTAAGAGGGCAGCAAATATTAAAAATGCCTACTTTAAAATTCTTCAATCATGTTAAAGGGAATCCTCTAACACATGAGTTTCTCTGAAGGAAAGCAGTACCAAAAAACAGTGTGGTTATGATGCAATAGTCGATAGACCTACAGCACTTAATATTTCCATCATTTCTAGTTATTGTCCTTAAGGGCAAAGGGAATTTGTGATCTAGAAACATAATAAAACCCCTCCTAGCAACTTTAATTTTAAAGTGATTTTTTTTTTTGACAGATCTGGACATTTAACTGAGGCTAAGATGCGTTAGAAGTTGGTCCCTTGCCCATTTTGCCTCTTTGAGTTCAAGACTAGATATGTGTGTGGTGGGGACACATGAACCGAGAGCATTCAGAGTTGGCTTAGGAAGACTGTGTGCAAAATTAAATATGGCAATAGACCAATGAGTGGTTAGCAATCAGAGGTAATACTCAGAGACCCTACTTCGCTTCACATGGACAAACAATCTTTTCCCTTATTTTTTAGGGAACCTCCCTGGGAAATATGGCACATGATAAAAGTCTGAAAGAAAATAAAAGCACAAGTGATATATATATACATATATATGTATGTATGTATATATATATATATATATATATATATAGAGAGAGAGAGAGAGAGAGAGAGAGAGAGAGAGAGAGAGAGAAAGAAACAGACATATACACTAATGTTATGGCCTCTACCTAAAGTCCTTAAGCCTTTATATGCGACACCCTAGGGCTGCCTGCCGTAACCAGTTAACATTTCTGGCCTTCCAAGAAAATATAACTAGTCCCTTAAAAGCAGAGAGAGGAAGGAGAAATAATAGATTGCCCCATTTCTGACAGTCAAGAGAAAAAGGAGAGAAATGTTCCCACACTGATCTCATTAAGATGACGAGAATAATGAGTGTGAATCTTATGTATGGATCTCACAGCAGATAGAGAGAGCATAAATGTATCCCCCATTCACCCTTTTATGAGGCCTGATACACCACATTTATTCTCAGCTTCATCTGATACTGCTGTTGGAGGTTTCTCTTACAATATTACAGCTTTAGCTTCAAGTGTTGCCGCTGAAGTCATCTGAGTCAGCCACTCAACACAGCTTTATTGAGTGTGCATGGAAACGGGGGAAGACCTCTTAATGGCAACTGAAACGCATCTCAAGCAGAACAGTCTGGATTTATTTCCTGTCACTGGCTCTGGTAATGGATTAAAAATACTGACAAATGGCATTTTTCAGTTTACAATCTATTTTACTTCCGAGTTCCTTAAACTTCAGTTAAACTTTCTCGTCAATTAGAAATACAGCCCAGGTATTGTTAAATATGTCTCCAGCATATTTTTGGAGAAAAAGCTATGCATTTGTGGCAAAATGATGGGATATTTTTCCTTATGAATTACCTCTTGTCCTTAGACCCAGTATGGAAATATTTTCTAATAATAATTTAAAGTTAAATACTTTGTCATAGATACAAATTTTGAAAGACTACATATCTCCCAGAAACAAAAACCTGTGTTGTTGTGGTCATATCTTATTCAAGTTCTAATTATTCACAGGATCTTCTACTTAAGGACTTCAAAGCATTTCATATAGATGATTTAATTTAGCTTTCTTCGCTCCAGTAACTCCAACAGCAATAAATTGGTGTGCCAAATTTACAGCAAACTATATCTCACATAATTTATTTAATAAAGTGGGCAACAGCCTACCAATTCAAATAGTATCTCAAAGTACGCCCAAAGTCTTATTTCAGTATTGCTACCACTTTGTAAAGGAATATTCTATTTCTTATGTTTAATTTTATGCTGGATTAATTAGGATCTATGTAATTTTAGAGGAAATTTAGAAAGACAGCAATATAATGAGGCCAGGTCACCAGTTTTTCTAAATAATTCAAATACACACACTTTTTCCTGGCATTTATTTAGTCTAATGAAAATTTAGGTCATGAACAGGTTCATCTTAGCTACCCTTTAATCAATATGGATCAATATAAGTAGTTTAAGCTGTTTAAGCAACTCAGAGAAAATATATGTTTGAAACCTGGGAAATATATTCTTAATGAGTCGACATTTACTTTTGGGAAAAAGTTCATTTATGCTACTTAGAGGCTAAATGATATTTCTTGTCTAAAATGTAACTTACCTACATACACAGTGAACCCTTTAAGAGTTGTTTACGACTATACACACATTTGAGTAGTGTTTTGGGGAGCTGTAGTGTGATGTGACTTCAACTAATGGAAAAGTTCATCAAAACATAAGGTAAACACTTATTACTTAAACTTCAAGAACAATACTATGCAGAGGGCTTACAGACTTATTATATCAAGTAGGTACTTCTAGACCTCCCAGATCAACACGTTCTAGGAAATACCAAGGATCAGGAGTCCAATTTTACACTCAGAATTCTACAGGACAGTGGCAGACACATGGTTTCCTCCTTTCATTAAGGATCATTTGACTTACAAATGTCACCTTCCTGCCCTTCTCATTGTTGCTGACTTAGATGCTTCCATTACTAGCTATTGTGAGAGGGGAGTTACTATCTCAGTAAGTCATTTTACTTCTCTTAGCACTTCCATCATCTGTCCTGCAAAATAATCTCTAAGCTTTCTTTCAGTTGTAACATTGCATGTTTTCATTCCCACCACTCAAAGCTCACACAATCTCCACCTTTTAGGCTCCTTGACTTGACCATTAGGAAGGTGTACTATTCTGAAGCTGGGGTTGGGATGGACATGTTTCCGACAGCCTGAGCAGCAAGTCACAAATCCATTAAACCTACTTTCTCCCTGTGATGTTCCCATTCTACAGCTAGGACTCTATGCGGGGACTGGCAAGATTTGTGAGTGATTCTATGTCATTATCTGTGACATTGCCACTATGCAGAAATGTGTTCCAAGATAGGAGCCACTATCTTATAAAACAGACCTTTACATTTTGTTTGGAGCTTGGAAGCCTACATAATAAACATTCCACATTAACTTCACACCAGTCAAGATTTAGGACTTAAAAATAAAACTGTGGTAGAAGGCTTACACGGAGAATTTAAAACATGAAAGAAACAGTGCAAGTTCAGTCAAGCTAGTAGAACCTAGGTTAAAGGTCTCTCTTATAAATACCAGCCTTCTGGTTGAGGTATGCAATAGGCCCTTACAATGCAAGAACCAAACTCTATTTAATAGAATTTAGCTGGGAGGGGGAGGTAAGAGGAGGACAGAGCCAGAGATTGACTGACTAATACAAAAGTATAGCTAGATAGGAGGGATATGTTCTAGTGTTCTATCACCCTGTAAAATGACTCCAATTAACAATAATTTATTGTATATTTTCAGGTAGCTAGAAGAGAAGATTCTGAATGCTCCCAACACAATTGAAATGATAAATGTTTGAAGTGATGGATATGCTAGTTATCCTGATTTATTCATTAGACATTGTATACATGTATAGAATTTTCACACTGTACCTCATACATATGTATAATTATTATGTGGCAATAAATACTATAAAAGCAACCAAAAAAGAATTTAAACAAAACCAGGTACCTACTCGCCCGCTTAAGTTTTCAGGATTACTGCCAAACTCGAAAAAAGTAGACTCAGCTATCTGAACTTCTACATTTATGAATTAATTTTCTCTGAATATTAGCCATCACTTTATTAATATCATTTCAAAACATAACACCGCTCTTAAACAATCACTAACTTGTGGATAATTAATGGACTACTTTTAACCTTAGCGATCTATTATCGTAATTTCAATCCAAAAGATTAATTGTCTAAGGGAAGTACTGTTTAATTCACCAACATTTTATGACAAAACTGGATAAAATATTCTTGCTGCAAACATTAAAAATTGTCTACAATCTGCTTGGCAGAAACTGTATAGGATGCTAACTTTGGAGAATGCCATAAAATTATTTGCATATATCTACATGGGATATAAAACATCATATATTTACATATTGTTGGTAAATTGCAATAGTAGATTTTTTTTTAACCTATGGTGAGCTGGGTGACTTGCCATGCAGAGGAGCATGTATCTTTGCTGTTTTAAATGACTTTCCTATTCTATAACCCTTTTATCCCCTGCCCCTCCAATGAAGATCTAATAAGTAATTGAGTCTAATGAAGTATATGTTTTGATCCCTGACATATGCCATTAATTAAAAATATAAAGATTATTATATTATTTAGTCCAGAATTTATATAGACTTCTGGACTTCATCTTGGTGAAGCACAACTGTACACCCTAGAAATTGGGATAGGGAAGAAAACCTTTATATGGGTTTGCATGGGGGGAGATAAAATTCTTCAATCTCTATGAAGCCAGTGAAATCTGTCCTTTAATTGGACTCTACTATAAGCGATTATTTTGTACAGAAATCACAAATTCTCTTTTTTCTAGACGGGCTCCCCATGGGAATCATTTGCATCCTATGCAAACTACAGAAAATCCAAACTAGACTTTACCACCAAGAGCATAAATGTAGTTAAACTTACATTAAGTCTCATTTAGAGCAACCACTCTTAATAGAGATAATATGACAGGTAAGGGGGTGAAAATGGGTTCGGGGATGCAAAAACACTTAGATATTACAATGATTTGCGGCCCTCTAAAGCTTAACACTACTTGACAAACTCTTATTCCTTGGAGTATTTCTCTCATTAAGTGAAAATTTTTCTCTTTGGGGGAACAAACATACAGAGAGAGAGAGAGAGGGAGAGAGAAACACTGATTTAAGATCAAATAAAAGTCAATGTTTGCCTCTAAATTCTTTTTTTTCTTTTTTTTAAACCAGGGCTGACTTTTTTTTTAATCCAAATATCTGTTTGCACTTTGATATGCTTCTGTCTTTCCTTGTTTCTTAGCTTTTCTCTGATTGTCTCTTCATTATTTCCCTTTGAGCCAATAGCTTGTGAATGGTGTGACCATCTTTACACTGTTATCATGGATCTCTAAATACCACCACTTGCTGAATGTTGGCCCTCTGTCTTCACAACAAAGTAGAAGAAAAGATGCAATGCAGAGTCATAACTCACAGACTCACGTGTGGTGGAGCCTGGCTACTGTGTCTAGCCCCAATTTCTTGTCTTGCCATTATTTTACCCCATTTTGAGAATGATATAACCTATTTCCTCCTGCCCTTCCAATGAAGATCTATAAGTGATTGAGCATAAGGAAGTACAGGTTTATGTCTCTGACATGATAGTCATTAAAAAATATGCAAATTGGCTGGGTGCAGTAGCTCATGCCTGTAATCCCAGCACTTTGGAAGGCCAAGGCCAGAGGACTGCTTGAGCCCAGGAGATGGAGACCAGCCTATAGTGAGACCTCGTCTCTATAAAAACTCAAGAAAATTAGGTGGGCGTGGTGACGTGCACCAGTTACTCAGGGGGCAGAAGTAGAAGGATTATCTGAGCCAAGGAAGTTGGATTGCCTGAGCCTGCAGGTTCAAGACCACTCTGGGCAACTTGGTGAGACCTCGTCTCTGCAATAAAAAATAAAATAATAATAATAATATAAAGATTATCTTTGTGTTTTAAGAATGGGGTAAAATAGTAATAAGAAAAAAGGCAAAGAAAAGCAGGAACAACTTCCTTAACAACGTTTCAGGTTAGCTTCTCACTTGATTAACTAACTCCAACACATTCATGATTCTGAAGTACAGCTTTGCAACTAGTCACAATAGACAAATGGAACAACAGAAAACATGCTGCTCCTATTTCTTAATTTTACCTGATACAAAGGAGCTTGAAAACACATGGAGAGTAGAATTAATGACTAAAGAATATTAATGATTGCCTCTCTGTTATAATTTACAACCATTCAGAAGAGTTATTTCTCTTACTTTACAAAATTTTACTAAAATAAATTATATGCCTCATTTATTTAAACTTTTTCCTTTGCAGAGTACTTTACATAATATGTTGCAATGGACCATAGCCCACCATTCTGCTCAGCATGTGTGTCCCTTACAACTTAAATTGAAGGTGGAAAGCAGAAAATCCTTCAGAGGACAAGAACATTGGTTTAGTAATCTGAGGACAGACAGTAAAACAGCTCAGATTCATTTTTATAATTTTTTATTTTCTTTTTAATTATTTTTATTTTTATTTTTTTTGTAGAGATAGGGTCTTGCTATGTTGCCCAGGCAGGTCTTGAACTTCTGGGTTCAAACAACCCTCCTGTCTCGAACTCCCAAAGTGCTGGGATTATAGGTATGAATCACCATGCCTGGCCTTTCTTAAAATTTTTTGATCCTTAGTCAACTCGGTTGTAAAATATGAATCATACATCACATTTTTTAAGGGTCTTATAAAGGTTTGAGGGCTGAAACTACCAGATAAGTAATGCAAGGAGGCAGCTTGAAGTAAAAGGGCCATCATACAGCCAGAAAAAAACACACTGAAGCTTTGGTGTCTCCCATCACCTTAACTTTCATTGGACACATCATTGAGGGCCCTGGGTAAGCTAATTCATGGATTCAATATGGTATCATAGTTATGTTGGTGATTGTAAGGCTTTTTTTTTTTTTTTACTATAAATGGAGAAAAAGTGAAATTGTTTTATTTTCCCCGTCATCCACAAAAGAAGACTTTTCCAAATAACAGCATCCTTCTACTTCCCACATTAGAGGCCAAAGGTGGAAATGCAGAGATCATAGAAAACATGTTTGTGACCCGCTATAGGGAACACATTCTTCTTGCAAATACAAAATAAAATTTTGGAGAAATTAGCCCTTCTGAGAATAGAAGACTCTATAGCTTATGTGATTATCTTCCTCCAAAAAATAGAAAGTCCTTTTGGTGACATTTATGAAAATAAACAAAAAAGGGTGTCGGCATCATTGGAAGAGAACTAAGCACTGATTTTAGCAAGTGTTGCGTTGTAGATTTAGCAGATACCAAAACAAAAAAAGAATGATTGTACACTTAAACAGGTCTGCAAACTGAACTGGAGCATCACTCCTCAGAAAGGATTAGAGAAAATGTTTTGTTCTATTATTATTTAGATTGCTATATTTCCTAAGATTCAGGGTTGATTTTAGTTAACATCAGTCAATCTTGAAACCCAAGTCACTTCTGAATTACGGTCTTTGGAGGCTTTTATGAAATTGCAAGAATTTACATGCAATATTTTATGAAAGGCAATGTTTAGAAAAATCGAATTTATAATTTTTTATGTAATTCAGGACAATGTTTGAAAAAAAATTTCTTCCCTGGAATTCCCTGGAATTGAGATAAATTGGGGAAAGATGTATATTTTGAGAATCAACTTGACATAGGCACATCCATAGGAAATGAGCATAAATCTATTTACTGAAAAGAAAATTATAGCACAAGAAATTTCTAAGTGTCAATATTTTTTGATGTTGTAAAAGGAATTTGGGGCAATTTTGGAGATATATAATCTTCTAAATTAGTGAAATTCTACAGAGGTTTTGTTATTTCCTTGAACATTCGTGATGAAAATGTTTAATACATAATTAATTTGTGTAAATTAAATAGGAAGTGTTTATTTAGTAAACTTAGTATTTCTGTCAGGAGGATGCATAAACAAAGAAAGGTGAGTAAAAGAGCTTAGACTATTATTATATTTACATAATTTTAGGAAAATTCATGAGTATGACCACAGGACCATCAAGCATAGATCATTTTTCTTTTACACTTGTCTTTTTCCAGGGGTCCTTCTGCTTAGCTGTTGTGAGAAAAGTAACAACAGTTACATCTGGAATATTTCCAATTTTTCTGCTAGCACTAAAAAAATAATTGTAACAATAACAACAACAAAAATCTATAAAAATCATTTGAAAATTGCCATAGACTTGAAGCATCATTTTGTTGGTGTGGTAGTACTGATGCATCCTAAATTTTCAGAATAGAAATTTCTGTCATAAACTTAAAAAAGTACCTTCAATATGTCCAGTGTAATTATCCTATGTTTCATTGTTCTTTAATGTGAATGGTGAGACTTGAACTACAGGGGATGCAGACATGCCTTTGTTTTCACATTGATATTTCTTCTTATGCAATGCTCCCTTTTAAATTCTTGATCATGAAAGCCACTGCAAATGTTCTTATGGTTTGTAATACCTTAAAAAAAATCTATATGTTGTTTAACAGCAGCAAGCTGTCTACACAGGAAGAATATGATAAGATCTCTCTAGAAGGCTGTTTTCAGGTCGTTGTATTATATTCCCATTGCCTCTGCAAGTCCAGTTCCTCTTCCCTTGCGTGTGCTTCCTCCATTTTTTTTCCCAATCATTTGGCTACACAGAGCTGCCTCATGTCATTCTTTGCATACATCATCTTTGTTTTTTCTCTCTTCCTGCATAATAGCTCAGCTTTCTGGGAGTAGCTGTTGTCCTGAATGTGATCCTTTACTAACATGGGGATTGAATGAAGGTGGAGCACAAATTATCCAGAGGCAAAGGGAACACAGGCGTTTGAAAAGGACCCAGAAAGGAACAAATAATGAACCAGGGTGGCTTCGATGAATTGCTGTAGAGGGAATTCTCGGTTTTGACACAAAAGGAACCCACGGATACCAAGGAAAACCTACGGAGAGAATCTCAGTAGGAAACCTGCCTCATAGGCTGGTCAGGACAGAGGGTTGAAGCCAGTAGCCTTCCAGATATGAACAGAAACAAATTATTTTATGACTAACAGTTAAACATTCAAATATGCCGGGTTTTGGAATGCAAGGTACTTTGAGGAGTTGACATCTCTTCATAATTCATGTTCATTGTTCCTCTAAGTAAGATATGTGTTTCCCTTTAGTTATTCTGTTAGGAATTGTACTTTCAAGGCAAGAGGACATTTTTGATAATGCACATCTTAAGACTTTTCATTAAAGTACCAAATTTAAATTCTACCTTTTTGTGCACTCTGACATTTTTGTCTGGCATTTTCATTAATTTTGCGACATACATAAATGTAGCTGAAATGTTAACTGATCAATACTTTGTCTCTCTCATGTAGCACTAGCGCTCCGTTCCCCAAGGACCACACAGCAGAACAGAAATTAAATGTGTAAAATATCAAATGTTAATGTTAAACACAGCGGCACTTACTGTATAACGACAGAAAAGGCTAAAACAATTCCAAATGGACAGATGGTACCACAAATTATCTACAATCACATTTAAAGATTAAAGTTTGTCCTGTAAAATAATTCTTTGACGCACACTGAAGTGTGTCCTTTTACTGATAGCTCAGTTGTCCAATTATTTTTGTGCTCATTACAGTGAGAAATGACAGTACTGTAAAGAGAGAATGTGCACTCTTTTTTTTTTTCCATGTTGCACCCACTGACATCCACAAGAACACAAATGTCTGGTCAAGAGCCTGATGAAAATTAGGCCCAATTTATGAGACATTTCCATGTCTACAAGAGATGATTCCCAAAGACGAGCAGTGCCTTCTGTACCCCACACGTCTGTGTTCATTCTCAGACAGACAATATTCATTATAATATTTAAAAACCGAATTCACTGCACACAAAAATAAGAACATGCCCAGAAACGTGTTTGCTTATATTTTATCCGTCACCTTCCAGACCGATTTCTGTCTCTTAAATCACCAGCTGCCCGTGAATCTTCCCCACTGCACATAGGTTGGGCTTAAGAGGCTAACCCCATATTTCTTGTGCTCCCGATGGTAATTGACATCGGGACAAAAAAGAAAAAAGATTGTTTTTCCACTTTGATTTCATTATTCTACATTTATTTTTTGATAGTAAATTAGAAGAGAAAAATAACACAGAATTTAAAAAAGGCACTTAAACATTATAAAGTTTACTGATGTGGGCCTAAAACAACGCCGCATAATGGTACAAACGCACATGCTCCATGAGGCAGCTGCCTTTATGAAAAAGTGGGCCAAGTGGAACCAATATTATAATAATAGACCCGCGATCCATCAACAGGGAATGATGGGAACAATATGTCTGTAACAATAGGGTGCTGCTCATACTCTTCTCCTAATGGAAAGTCATTCTTTTCAATAAACTAGCCTAAAAAGGCTCTAGTTACACCATGAGATCTTTGAAACATTTCATTTTCAATATGCACATCATTTAGTATCGATGAGATGAATAAATATCCTACAATAGTTTCTTTTCTGAACTGTTATGACATTAAGTTACAAGGTATATAGTATCTTAATAGTTCTTTGAGGAAGGAAGAAATATCTGCTGTGTGGTCTTGAGCAACAAACTTAACCTTTCTGTGCCTCAGTTTCTTCTGTATATTAGGAAAATAACAGTTTGTACCTCATAAGGTTGTTGGGGATATTAAATTCATTAATGCATGAAAAAAGTTTCTTGCAACATAGTAAGTACTTAATAAATATTGTTTTTTTTTTGTTATTGCTATATAAGGATCATTTTATATTATAACTTCATCTGAGGTTAAAATAGACGATTGATAAAGAATTATGAGTTTATAATTAAAACGGAAACTTCAAGGAAAATTGCTGCAATAGTATTAATCTATACTTATTATGACTTAATAACTAACTTAATTAGAGCAAACCTTTAGTTATCTGGCATTATTGAAAAGTGAGAAACATAAGAAACATTTTCAGATTAATTGATTGATTCATTGATAAATCAATTGATTGATTCATTGATTAATCAATTGATTGAGTCAGCTATTTATAATGGGCGCTTACTATGGTGCAGGTGATGCTGAAATACCAGGATAAAAAAGGTAGGGCTCACCATTCTCAAAGAACTCCCGGTGGAGATCTAAGTACATAAAGTTTGGTTTTGTCATTTGTTGTTTTGGTCACATTCCGTAGAAAATAATCTGGCACTTTTTTTTTTCAGGGATACACAGTTAATATTATTGTTTCTTCTCAAAAGTACTCAATGTGTGTTCACACTGTAGTTTGTGGCCTCTTTTTTCACCACCAATGTCAGCAGGCCTACCTTTATCGTGCCCACCTCCATTTTTTGTAAGCCTCTTGCATCCAGCCTGTGTTTCCTAGGACTGAATCTGTCAGACACTGACCACCAGCTAAGAGAGATATTATTTCATTCCTTCCCCAGTGAACTTTGAAACATTCCTTCCCCTGTGAACTTTGAAACAATTCAAGTAATATCATGTAAATATACCAAAGTTGCTCAGAATTACAGTGGCTGATTTTTTTTTAGAATCAAATGGAAATTGAGGAAAAAAGGCTGCCATCTTGAATTCTTGTTACCCAAGTCACTTCTAGAAGCCAGAGGTTTATAAAGACTTACACAACACCTGTAATGCTAAAGTGTTCCAAATGAATGTTCCTGAAAAAATGATATAATTACCTACATTTCTCTGTTTTTAAATTCTACAAACAGCTGTGAGAAATGATTTTGGAAGGAATGAATCAAAAATGGCAGCACGGTCTTTTCAGTAGAATTTTTGTTGCATCTGTTATAGGGCCCCATAGAACTTTCAAGTAATACTATAGTATAAAATATACATCGAAATTCAATATTATTTTTTCTCATTAATGTCAAAGTGCCTCTTGGCTAGTGGAAAATCAGAATAAAATTTGCTTAGCAATACCCCAATATATTTATTATGTGAAAGAGCTACTAAAAGAATATTGAGAGGGAGTTTCTTTTGTTTGTTTTTCCCTAAAACTTGATGATGACGATTGCTTTCTTTAAGGAGACAACAACGTGTCTATGGGAAGCAGGCTGCCTAACTTTCTGGTAACTTACAACACAAAGGGACATACACACTCTTTGTTCCATGTGCTCAGACATTAATGAAAGTCCCTTACAAGGCCTGAGAGAAGGACAGAGCTCAAAGTACTAAACAGATGTGCATACACTCATTTGAATGGTAATACTAAAATGTTGATTTGTTACTATAATTAAGGCTCTTCTTGTAAACCCCCATAATGAAGTCGTATTCTGCTAAACTGGCAACTATAAGGAAGTATAAGTTACTCATATCCTAACAAACACGAAAATAAAATAAAGGATTTCAAAAGAACGACTCCACTTAAACTTCAGAATGAAGTCCTGAATAAGCAAAAATAACGTGCGAGAAGAAAATCCTAGCTAAAGAGCTAAAGCTCAGAGAAAAGTGTTCTTTTGGATTTTCTAGCTCTGCCAGTTGGTCTCATCAGGAGTTTTTAAATAATCAAAGCAAAAGGTTACAAGATGGACATTATTAAAGAACTATTTGGACCTATCAAATTCTCACTTGTGGCTTTTTAAAAACCGGAAATCTCAGAAATAATAAAATACCTCTTAAATAGGTCACATCCACTTCCAATTGATTCATAGATTAAAGCATTACCAACTAGCATTCTAATCCCAATGATTTTCATATTTTGAAAATTTTTCATATTTTATAGAACAAATAAAATCAAATTGAGGGTGGTCAACATTATTATTATTATTATTTCACACTGAGGACTTTTCTTGGCTCTCCTATTGGGATTTGGAATTATGCAACATGTAAAATTTTACTTCTTAACTGTCACAGAGAAAATTATACATTGGCTGAGATGTCTTGTGTTCCGGAAATCTGAGGGGGGAAAATGTATTCTTGGACTCAGACCTTGTACAATCCATCAGGTTCCTGCCCACGGCAAATCTGTCCAGTCAAGTCTTAAAATAGGAGGTTTAAAATGGCCACATCAACATAACTGTTACTATAGCCACAGAAACATGCAGCTATGATTACTGAATTTAATGAATAACAATGTAAGTAATACAGTATGATCATACCACAAAAGCAGCAAGACTCCTTGGGGGTGAATCCCAATCAAAGCAACTATTAACATAGTATGCAGCATTTACGAGCACCATGACACAACGCTTCATTCTGATAAAGTTTCTCAGTAGCAGCTGTAAGGAAAATGAAAATATTATTAGAATTTGCAAGACTAAAAACCATCAGACATACTGCAAAATTCTTTTAGCTTATTGCAATTTAAAAAAGATTCAGAAAGTTAGTAAAGTTACGAGAACATATCAAGCAATTTGGCTCACAAGTTAAACGAAAAAAAGTATTTCTGGAGAAAGAACTGACTTATAAAAGCAACTTCTTGGCTAAATATATTTAAAAAAATAATGTTATTATGTAGGTTGGACTACCTTTGCTCACAAGAAAAAAATATTTCTAACAGATTTTAAAATGTTTTTACTACTCATATATTATGCACCTTTATTAGTTTTAAAGTCTTAAATCTTATTGTGGTTTTAAGATTCATTAAATGTTTTATTTCAAGATATTTTAACATAAAATGCATAACTTAAAATGTTTTTATTTAGGGTGTTAGAGAAAAACCTGTCAATTATTGTTTTCTTAAAGAAAAAAAAATTTCACCATTTTAATAGAATTCCTCACTTTCTTAACTATCATATTATCTATCATCTCCTACAATCAGTTTAACCTATATATTCTCATTACTCTTTCATAATTTTGGAGGTAAGAAAAAATTTATGGTAACCAAGTACTTTACACAATCTTTTTAATATATATAATTATGTGAAAATTGATATAATTAAAATTTAAAACCAAGGAATGACTACAACTATAAAAAGGATTGCTCATGTACTAGATAATGGTTCAAAAAACTACATTCAGCAATATTAGTAATTAGAATAATTATATGTCTGCAGGTTAATATTTTGCTATTTCCAAATACACTTCAGTGCTGGTCTGGTATTTTTAAGAAGTAGCTATATAACATTTACTGAGGTCTTATGGAAAAAACATACACATGTGTAAATATAGACACAAACATGCATGCCAGTTTTAACAAGTTGCTAAAATTAAAATTCCTTGAAGACCTCTATCACTTTCATTGAAGAACAACTTTTATTACTTTCACTGATAATTGTGGAGGAATGTAATCTATATTTCTACTTAGATAGCTACTGCACTTGTAATTCATACACTGTCTTTGGACAATCAAAGATCCTACTGTTTTTGATAAATTTATTAGACCAAAAAAAGATATATTTAGGCTTCTAATATCACAAAAATAATTAAATAGTTCAAGGTGCAAATATGTTCAGGAAACTTTTTAGCCATAACAAATGCATTTTATTTTAATTCTGTTAATTGCATATAAACTTTTTTTAAAGAGATAGCTTAGAAGTTTTTTTAACTTGATATCAAGCTTAATTTAAAATAAGGGACAGATATCAAGCTTAACTTAAAATTCCTTCATGATAGAAAAATCAGACTTCCTATGTTTTTATTTTCTTAGCCAAACTGCCAATATAAAAGTTGACTTCTAAAAGATGATAGTTATCTAATTAGCAGGAAGGCTTCCCTGAGAAGATGGAGCCTCCTTGCATCTGGATTAGAGGGAAGAGCTTTATGCTGGGCTCAATTTACACACACCTGCATCATACCTGTGGGTGGTCTGGACATATATTTGAACCTCAGCTTTTGGTGTTCTCATTTACACATTCCATGGCAATCAAATTGTATTTTATGTTCCAAATGATCATTCTTTTGCTAACGCATGAATACATATCCATTATATGCAGTACCTACAGTAGCCCCCTTCCTTTCTGACCACCCCCATCCAATTTATTAGTTTGGTATTGTCCTTGTTTGATCTTTTAAAGAAAGGAAGGAAGAGAAAAAAAAGGAAAGAAAGAATCATTTTCAATAAGTAGATGATCAAAAATTCCACAGTCTTCCCCTCCCTCCATACCTCCAAAGTTTATTTGAATTTACTTAGATGTTTTACAGATATAATCAGGCCTTCCCAGAGGGATTAATCTTTCCTTGCTTTTTACCTGTTTAGAGAGTCTGTTTTCCTCTTCAATGTACTTCTGTTCTTTGGGTATTAATGTTCGTAAGCTGGCTTTCACCTGTATATCAACATATGTGTCTGTTATGAATTAATATATTACAAATGCTTACAAGTTTTTCACGCAGTTCAATTTGCAATAATTTCAAAAGTTTCAAAGTCCTGGCTGCAGTGCTCATAAAATATAAATGTATACAGTTGCACATGCATGCGCTTGCCTTTCTTACGCCAGCAGGCAGCGACCAGAGCACACCCGCAGCAGCAGTCGCCAACTAGAACAGAAAGTGTGGGTGTGCCAGGCAGTGGCAGAAGCGTATTCTCCAGGATACATCAAGGTTTAGAGAAAATGAGGAATGACAGAAATTCTCTACAAATCAGGAACAAAAGCTTTCATGAAACTGAACTCTTTAGCAGTACAAAAAAGCCAAAGTTAAGACTTACAGCATTAAAAATCACATCTATTTCAAGATAGATGACCCCCTTTGTTGGCCCTGTCAGCTGCTTGTTTTTCAAGACGTAGGCTTTCTGTTCACCATTTTGAATCTGCGGGAAAAGGACATGACAGCCGTCTGTCTCGCGGTCTCCACTGAATACACTCCCTCAGTGACCTTTGACCCCCAGCTGCTGAAACTGACAGAGAACCCAAAACAACTGTGGCAATTCTGACAAGTACCTGTTCATTACCAGGATCAAGTCTGTCAGGAAAAATTAACTATCATGGGATTCAACATGGCCGTGAATTGAGTATGTTAAAATTTTTAGTGTTCTTATTACAGACCTTGGTTGAGAAATGACAGACTTGGAGCTGAGAGGTTTTTTGTTTTTTTTTTTCCGTGAGCAAAAGCAACACAGAACAGTGTGTCAGGTGAATAAAACTTACAGACAGCAATGGTATAGCAACTTTGCCCAGAAAGTCAGCACTTCGATCCCGATCTTCATCATAAACTGTCACTTCAAGAACTGAATGGATATCTTTAATGTTGCTGCACAATAAATACATGTAAGAAAAAAAAAGATTTCATCAGTGGGAAACGAGAACAAAAATGGTTTTGAAGATTTAGATAGCTCCAGCTGATTGTGTGTGTGTGTGTGTGTGTGTGTGTGTGTGTGTGTGTGTGTTTATGTATGCTATCTGCATACACATATACACAAGGTAGCTTAGTATCTGACAGAATTTCCCATAATGCACTTTAGTCGACTACAGTGATGGTTCTATTATCTGGAACTTTGAACACCATTGTAATTTTAAGTTATAATTTTTTAGTGAAATATAATTTCCCACAAAATAAGTTATTTTAAAAAATCAATAGTGACACTGGTGTTTTTAGACTTTTCCTTTTTCTCATTATCACAATTCATATCTCCCCATTACCTCTACATAAAACAGGTTTGATATCAGCAAGAGTCACAGTATATTTTATATAATTATTCTTTTTTTATACAATAAGACATCTCTTGTTTGTTTATAGCTTTCACCAAAACATTGACTTAGTTTCTGTTAGGTTTGTAGTAAAAATTAACAAACACAAAAACAGAATGGATAAAATGTAACATTTAGTTATTGTACCACCCTGGAATTTAGAAATTAAGTAGTGTTCCATTATGTTCCAAAGACAACATATGTTAATAAACAACTGTGTGAGCTCTTCATATTTTTGTTTCTGGAAGATAAGCACAAATTGTTGACAGCATTTATTCTTTGATCAAACTGTTTACCAAGAAAACATGAATTAAGAGAAAACAAAAAAGTGAATATATTCATTATTAAGAAATTGCAACCACATGTGAGAAGAGGCTTTATCAGGGCACAATCAATTAATGGCTTTGATAATAATCAAACCTATTCACTCAATTAGGCATTCTGAAGAAAAATACTCTCCACAATCTTCTTAGGAGTGCAAGTCTCCTGACCAGGCTTTTATCTCTTATAAAAATGTGGAATTCCTTAAAAATAAATTGGTCAGACAATTAAAGCTGATTAGTTACTGGTTCTTAAGCAGAGACATTATAAGAAACTAATGAAGAATTTAGCAGTTTTTCATGTACAAAAAAATTAAGTTATGTTAAAAAACTTTAAAGAAGTACTTCTGTTTGGAGAGGTTTCCTTTGTTCAGAGTTCATTTCTAAAGCCCCATTAAAAAACCCGAACTTTGGAGTTACTATGGTGTAGCATTGACAGCCTTTACAGTGCATGATTGAAAAGATTTACAAACTTTTAAAAACAAAAGGAAAATTAACTCAAAAGGTGTTTTGGTATGTAGGACAATACTTAATATTCTTATTGTGCTAAAATGAAACAAACCAAAACTAAAGCATCTGCCGAATTCGAGACCAGATTGTTTGCTGATTTCAGCAATGGAACAAATAGAGCTTTGTCCTCCCTGGTGTCAATGCAATTGGGAAGAATTTCAATAGAAAGTAAAAAAGGAAGAAGCGGTATGGCGATTCAGTTAATGGAAGAGAAACCCTTCGTCAAATCATATAAAAAGCACAGTTTAAAAAATGTCTATGAAAACAAAGAAAAATGGCATACCCTTTGCCCAGGTTTCAATCTCAGGAAGGGAGGAAGTTAGAAAACTCATTGTCATTAGGAAATGCTGTTCAGATGCACTGAGTTATGAATCAGTTAAATAAACACACATTTTTAAAAAAACTAAAAAATAAATAAGATTTGACACAATTTCTGAAATGAGCCCAAGATAATGTCTACTTACAACGTGAAGACTTTGTTCCACTCAGGATTGAGATTTTTGTAGACGGTATGTGTTAGCAGTCTATCGTTGTTCAGTTCTACCACACAAAATGGGTCACTTTTACCTACAAGAGATTTCGGGTGAATTTTTTAGTATAAACAGCATTCACAGTTCACAGTGTTATGATCATGACCATATCTCTTTTTCAAAAAGTTTTATAGTAAGCAAAAAGGGAAGTAGAATTTTAAAATCAAAAAAAGAAACCATCAAAATAGAATTAGATGTAACTGGTTGATGCTAGCAATCATTATGATTCATAGCAATTGAGAACCTGAAAAAAGTAAAAGAGAGAAAATTATATAGCTGGCATTTCAATTTATGATTTTTTAAAATAACAATAATACTATAACTGCCAAATATGATGGAGAATGTGATGCATGTCTGTCCCTAAATCAGTTTTTATTTAATTCTGTAAGAACCATTTGAAAAGTCTCCCCTCTTACTATTGGGTATATATTTTGCAACTCACCTGATTCACTAGTAACTTGTAACAACAATCTCTAATCAAGTCTATTGGGAAAACCACTATATTGCAGAATTATAACATTTTAATCGGACTGAGATTGAATTAGTTTCTTTTGAGATTTCTATGTCATCACAAATAACGTAAATTAGACCCTCTGAGGCAGAAAAAATTCTGCCATTTGAAACTTAACATAAACAACCAATCTGCATGTTAAATAACAGTATTTTTTTTTTTTTGTCCACTGAAAGAAAAGGATTTGGAAGTTATCATCTGTGGCAACTCTGTCCTGCCATACTCAAATCTCATCCATTTGGCAATTGTTTTGTGAAGTCCTCAATATTTTTGTAATGTTGTGTCCTGTATTATACGAACCCATAAAGTCAGAGGCTCTATGGGGGCAGCATTAATGATATTAGTGCAGCCTGTAATTTGTTTGATATCTTATACAAATGACAATGAAATCAATATTTAGACAAAGCTGTCCAGAGGTCATATCTTTTAAACTACAATATTGATTTAGACTACATAAGAGGTTAATGTGCATATTATTAACTTTAATGATAAAGAATAATTGTTTTAAATGCATTGTGAATTGTAGCCACAGTAGTTTACACTTCTGTGAAAGCTTAAATATCATTGAAGATTTTCAATTAAATTTTAATGGGAAGGAATTCATTAGCTATCAGTGACAGATAAGCTATGTAGCCCCATACAACAGTATGTTTACTTTCCATATTGTAATTCTTAAAACGAGCTCTACAAACTTTGATTTAATTTATTAATTTTATATTTTAAAAGGGAATTAATATGTGTGTTAGTTCAGTGACCTCAGATACCTCAGGATAAATGCATCATTTGATATGATGTTAGTCTTTTCAGTTTTGAGTTTTAAAAATCATTTTCAATAAAAAATAGAGAACTGGGAGTCTTCAAGGTCTGATGAAATTTTTACTTTTGGCTTAGGATCTGTATTGTCTCCCCCGATCTTCAACCTCTTGCCCTACCTACAACCCCCCTCACTTCTAGCTCATACATCCTATGGGAGATAGTGTTCAAAAATGAATATTTTCTTCATTAAACCATATTGTAATAGGTTTTATTTGGCATATCAAAAATTGTATTTTTATTCATAGAATTAAGTATTAGCATAAAAAGGCAGATTCAAATAGTTTTCAAAATATGTTTAAAAGTAAGTTAGTAGGCCAGACCATTACCAGTGTGCCATATTTTAGAAGTTAGTAAGCCACAAATATAGGGAAAGCTGGGAATTGGGCCTTGGGTTACCATGAGGAACAGACTGTGGAAAGGTTGAGAAGTGGATGTGCCTGGTGTGTTCAGGAATATCCAGGAAGCCACTGTGACTGCAGGAATAGACTGAGGTTGGGGGCGGGGAGGGGCTAGTAGGTGACACAGAGAGGTCTGGGGAGAGTGGGAGGGTTCTGAAAGGACTTGGCTTTCACTCCAAGTGAGAGAAGAAGCTTGTGAAGGGGGTTTGAGTTGAGGAGTGACATGCTCTGATAGCTGCTACTTGGAAAATAAGGTAGAGCAAGGGAATAGAGACAGTAGAAAGAAGAATTAGGAGACGACTGCAATGATTCAGGTGATGAAAAGTGGCTGGATTCTGGATCTACGCTGAAGGTAGAATCAATAGGATTTGCAGATGTCAATACTGAATAATCCAATATGCCCTCATATTATTATCTGAAGATGGAAAACAATTCATTGAGCTTATCCAAGCCAGTTCTTTTTTTTCCAAGGACAATAAGTGTTTGACAAGGTTCTCATACTGGATAGCTCTAGAATCTAACAAAGAGAAAAGTTTAGGTGAGGAGAGAGTGGGCAATTTTATGTTTAATTTCTATTCATCTTTTCTTTCAAAAAGTTATCTTTTACAGTTACCAGTAATGGATGCCAACATCAGGTCTTTACACACTATGTTAGTTTTGACTAATTTAGAAAGCATCCTTCTGCCATGGCATGATTCAAAGGCAATTAAAAATTAGCAGCAATTTCAACCAAAATAATAGTAAATGTACAATATCAAATTCCACAAACTTACCACTAAAAAGCATACACTATGGTTTTATTTTAAAGTGGCTACACATAGTCAATGTGCTTATATGGTTTGCTAAATAATGCTTTGAATAACTGGTTTTCAGTCCTAAATTTTGCAGCTTTGATTATCTGCCACTTAAATAAACAAAACCAATCAGAGAAATACCAGTGATGGACCTAACCATTAATTATCTCCTTAATTTTTCCTTCCTTTCATCCTTTTATCATTCCATTTAGGCCCTATGATATGCTGCTCTGCTTGCTGAGAGTACCTGGGTTGTGGGGTTGACTGTGGGATGGAATGCTGATGTCTACAAAGGCATTATATTCTGCAAAGCTCCAGAGAGTGATACGAAGCAGTCCACTGTAATGTTTTTATTCAATACCGTATGGCTAGAAATGCAAGGAACGAAGACAACATCCAAACTTGAAGTATATTTTGTTTCTGATAATTTTTGAGTACTTAAAGAGCCTGAATGTATGAGAACACAAATTATATAATATTTTATCTCCTGCTTGCTCATTTTTGTCATAAGACTAAAGCAGATCTTCAGTGGGTACCAACTGGCTCTTCCTTAAGCTCCATCATTTTGGCTAAAAAGTACCTACTCCTCTCCTCAGCATTATAAGAACCTGGAGAATTTGATTTAGAGAGAAGATAGAAATTGTTGCAGTAAAATAGGGGAGGGCAAGGGCTGTGGGATTGATTGCTTGAACTGCCATGACAGCTAGGAAAAGAATCATCTTTCTTTGAGAACATGGCAATTTTCCATGTTGACAATTTTCTAGAGAGAAACAGGAATGCCTTCTGAAGCATTCATTACTTATTGAGTGTTTGCTCTGCTCACCCCAGAATTATGAGTATGATTAAGACGGACTCCACCTCTCAAGGCACGCACAATTTAGGGGACATGATAGCCATGTAAATACACAATTATGATGCAAGGTTGTAAGTGCTATAATAAAGAGAAGTGAAGGGTATAACAGGAGAAATGAGAGGGAAGTGCATCATTCCATAACTCTAGAATAGAAAGAGGAAAAGGAAGTGAAGATTTTTTTCAGTGGAGACGGCTCTTGTGATCCATGGTGATGGTACAGCTTTATTTATTACAGACATTTTTAGAAGCTAAGGACAACAACAAAAAAGTAGATTCACAATTTATGATCAGGAATGTTTAGGTTTTTTTTTCTTTGAGTTGGGGTCCTACTCTGTCCCCCAGGATGGAGTGCAGTGGCACAATCACAAGGATCACGGCTCACAACAACCTCTTGGACTCAGGTGATCTCTTCGCCTGAGCCTCCCAAGTAGCTGGGACTACAAGTGTGGGTCACCATGCCTGGCCACTTTTTGATTTTTTGTAGAAATGAGGTCTTGCTATGTTGTCTAGCCTGTGTTCAAACTCCTGGGCCCAAGTAATCCACCTGCCTTGGCTTCCCAAAGTGTGGGGATTATAGGCTTGAACCACTGTGTCCAGCCAGGAATATTTAGCTTCAATCTATTTGTGTGTCCCTTTTATAAGGTCTCTATAATACAAAAATCCAGATATGTGTTATATCACTCCTATAAAATAGACATTTAAAGCTATTGTTAGGACTGATGCATTTATCTATAATCTAGTTAAATACTGAAGACTATTTTTCCCTATGAATTTTGATTTTTAAAAGTTTATAAGGAATTAATATTATAAAGAGGCTCTTTGCCTAACTCATAATACAGAATCTATATCAGTTTTTAAAGCACATATTCTATTACCTCAACTCTTCTATTGGCAAAAAGCTATTTCTACAACAATAAAAACAAACGTCAGAGTTGTCTCCAGTGGGCGCCTTTTCTGGCAATCTTCAAAACGGCACCAAGGATTAAGTGTGGTGCACTGACTGGCTAATTCTCTCTCACTCTTAGCACTTGCTCTTAGAGGTCACAACACTGACATAGCAATAAAGAACTGTGGGAAAGTCTGTACCGCCCCAGCTCGCTTGCTACCTGTTTTGTGGGCAACTGGATGACTTCAGTTGGTGCAAACTACTGGTTTGGGCATTAAAGTCACTCAAAAGATACTGAATGATATTCTTGCTCCCAGAATAGAGAGTTAATCCTGATCCATCAGTGGTGGGCTTTGTCCAGGGTCATTTTGCTGCTGACAAGTAGCACAGTTTGCTGGATGTGATGTGTTATAAAAAATGTGTGTGTATGGGGACCCAGTGACCACCTCTTTGTTGCCATGTCTGAAAACACAGAAGGCTTTCAATAGCATAGAAAGCAATTCATCCCCATGGGGGCCTTTTATTTGGGACCTACCTTGCACAAATTAAGCTCTTTGGTTTAATTTCCTCAGTTGCCACAGTTTGAAATGGCTATATTTTAATCTTTTTTTTTTTTAGATTATAATCAAGGTTGCCATCTGTCCTTTCTACAAACTGGAATTTCAATCATAACATACAACAATGTTATAGTTGAGAGAATTCCATAGGGCCCATCAGAACAAAAAGCAACGTATGTTGAAGACATCTTCCAATCCTCCTTTTATCACTGGAGATGGGGCTTTGACCTTACCCTTTTTCATCAACTGACCTAAACATATTTTAAACATCTGATGGGTAGAATCACATTAACTGACACTCTTCACTAGGTCCCCACTGGGTTTGATTCAGGGGCTGAGTAATAATAATAGGGCTTCTCTTTTCTCACTAAGTCCTGAAGCAGGTTTCATTATAGCAAGAAAATTGACACCCTAGATAGAGTATGACTCTCAACCTACTAGGCCCAATATACCTTTTTTTTCATATTGAAGATTTTATAACACTCTCTTCACTATCTTGAAATAAAACAAAACAAAATGAACACATACATGATTTCAAATTTTAATATAATGCCTGAACTCTATTATAAATTGATTTATTTAACTAATGTTTATTGAATGCCTACTATGTGTCCTATGTGTCAAGACCTATGAACAAAAAAGGGAAAGGTCTCTGCTCTCTGAGAATGTATTCATAGTGAGGAGGAAGGAGAAAAAGAATAAATACTGAACATAGTTAATAAGTAGACTCTACTGTATGTTAGACAGTGATACATGCTAATGGAAAACACAAAAATATAGAGTAGGATAGTGGATATCTGGAGAAAATGGATCCAAGGAGAGAAAGAGCTAGGCCATAGGTCTTGTGTGCTCAGGGCCTCTGATACTGGGGTACTGTGAGCAATACAGAGACTAGTAGATGTCGGAGAAGCAATGAGGAATCAGATCATGGAGTGCCTTGAACAACCTCCTAGGATTTTTGGTGGATTCTGTGTAAAATGGCAACCATTTGTAAGGTTTGACTAGGATGCAGTCTAAGCTTAGATAACCATGAAACAGATTTTAAATCTCTATCAATGTCTATATTTAGTCATGAGAACTATATTTTCCTTGTGTAAGATTGTCTGATGCTTTGTAAGACAATTAGCATCCCCAACCCCCAGCTAACAAGCACCAGTAGTGCTCTCCCATCACTGTGGCAACTAAAATTCAATTTTTCAAAACACCCAATGGGGCAATACTACCCTATAGCAACAGTTTTTTAAAACATTTTGGTCTTAGAACTCTTAAAAATTATTGAGGATTTCAATAAGTTTCTGTTTATGTGGGCTATATCTTTCAACATTTACTATTTTAGAAATAAAAAATATTTATTAATTCAGGCTGGGCATGGTGGTTTACTCCTGTAATCTCAGTACTTTGGAACGCTGAAGTGGGAGAATTGCTTGAAGCCAGGAGTTAGAGACCAGCCTAGGTATTATAGTGAGACTTTGTCTCTTAAAAAAACAAAAAAATTAGCCAGGTGTGGTGGCACATGACTATAGTCCCAGTTGCTCAGGAGGATTGCTTGAGCTCAGGAGTTCAAGGTCATAGTGAGCTATGATTGCACTACTCTAGCCTGGACAACAGAGTGAGACATTGTCCTTAAAAAAAATAAATAAATATTACTTCATTAACAAATACCAATAATAAATTCATGATCTATTAACATCAGAGTAATCAAACAGTATGTAGCCTTTGGAAAATTCCATTGTACACTTGAGTGAAAATGGCAAAGAACATCCTAGTAGTATTATCAAATAGTATTATCAAATATTATAAAAACAGTTTTGACTTCGCAGATCTCTGAAAGGGTCTAGGGGATCTCCAGAGGTTCCTGGATCACACTTTGAGAACCATGACTAACGGAAATAGATAAAGCTCAATGTAAGTGTGAGTTTATTTTCCTTGGGTTCTAGAACTAGAAGCGGAAGAATATTTATAGGCTTGTGTGTAACTAGACGCATTCTTGAGTTCTAGAATTGAAACGTCTTGATATATGCCAGGAAGATCAAAACTTATGACCGAAGAATGAGAAGTAAAGAGAGACAGACGAGAAAGTGGAAAAGAAAGAAGAAGGAGACTATGGGATCCATAACATGAGGACAGGCCGTCAGAAAATTATGCTTGTGCTTTTAAGAGCTTAGATAAATTATGGTAAAAACATTTAAAGACTTCATTTTCAATTCATCTTTAATATAGAAGCTATATGCAAGTGATTTGTTACAAGCTTAGAAACACAAAAGTTGTTTGGTCTCAAATGAGTATAAAAATATCTGATGAGTCCCTTTGTTTTTGCAAGGCTTCCTAGACACTTTAGGACTTATAGTAAATATATATACTCAATTAAACTCCCCTGCAGAAAAGCACGAGGTTTCAGATAAGCTTTCTTATGAGTACGTTAATTAGCTGGAGGGATATTTGGCAGTGAAATAAAATTCTTTATGCTTAAAAAAATTAAGTAGTCTATTAGGTGATTAAACCTGTTTAAAATATATTTTTTAAACTAGGCAATAACTGAAAATTGCCATCTGTCAAGTCTTTCTTGAGAATGATGCCTTTGTCTTTTTATATCCTTTCTACAAAATATCCCATACAGCAGTCTATTATTCATCTTGGTACCTACTGCAATATCTCAGAATCTGAGGACTTAGAAAGAAGCCTTAGTGGGTCTTAGATTTCAAGCTCAAAAGCTTCATCTTAAGGGCCAGGTGTCGTGACTCACACCAGTAATCTCAACATTTTGGGAGGCCAGATTGGGAGGATTGCTTGAGGCCAGGAGTTCAAGGCCAGTCTGGCTAATAAAGCAAGATCTGTCTCTTCAAAAATTACAAAAAAATTAGCCAAGCATGGTGGTGTGTGCCTATAGTCCCAGCTATTTGGGAGGCTGGAGCAGGAGGATCTCTTGAACCCAGGATTTCAAGGCAGGAGTGAGCTATGATCTCACCACTGCACTCTAGCCTGGGTGACAAAAACAGCATCAATGACAAAAGCTCATCTAGGGCTTACCTTCCCTGTGCAACCAGGTGGCCCTTCAGGCTCTGTTTCAACAGTTCTAGAAACAGGACATCATCACCTCCACAGGAGTCTTTAGGGCTATTTTTTTGGCAATTGTAATTTTTGGAAAATGCTTCTTCACATTGCACATAAAATTATGTCTCTGTAGCTTTCATCTATTCTATGATTTGCCTTCTGAAATAATTAAAAAATCTAAATGAAATGATAGGTGTAAAGAGAGGGTGCAGAATCCATCACATAGAGATATGTGCTCAGTGCTCATTGTCTGCCCTCCTGTGCTAGATACTGTGGTTGACTGGCTGAGAATCCATTTTAACTACAGAACTACAGAGGATGTAAAGTCCAAAGTGACATTTCTAGACTCCCTTGCAGCTAGGAATGTAGATGTGATCTAGGTTGCACAAATCAGATGTATTTGCTTAAGGTTTGACATTAGAACTCAGTTAACTGAGAACATGTGGAGTGCATTTTGTTGCTGCAGACTGCAAGCAGGAGTCATTTAAGCAATTGTAACAACTTCTTCCCAACTTGCTAGTACCAGCAACTCCTTGGTTCTGCCATGTAGCTTTAGTACTAACTCCATAGACTGAGCTTAGAGTCTATTTTCTTTGGCTCTTCCTGCCCCAAAGATTCTGTGAACCATTTAAGGATCTCACTATGTTACCTAGGCTGGTCTTGAACTCCTGGACTCAAGCAATCCTCCCTTCTTGGCCTCCCAAAGTACAGAATTACAGGAGTGAGCCATCTCACCAACCATAAATCTCCTTCTGATTAAATTTGCTGGAAGGGAGTGCTTTCTGGACCTGCATCTTGGCCATTATTACCCTCTGGCCAGCTCTTATCTATCCTCTCCCCATGACAGGGCTTTGGATAATTGACTAAAGAAATCATATCACCTCAACACCTTCCTTTCTCCAGTATAAGTAAGTTGGTGGCTTTAGTGTAAAGATCTGGATCAGCATGCCTGCTTGCTATTTACAAGCTGGTGTGTGTGTGTGTGTGTGTGTGTGTGTGTGTGTGTGTTGATCAAGGAAAAGTTAACTCAACCTCTCCACACCTCCTCAGTTTTCTAATTTATAGATTGGGAATAACAATAGTACTTAATCAGGTTGTTGTGAGATTAGTTGTGATAATCCTTGTACCAAGCTCAGGTTAGTGTCTGGCATGTGATTAAGGCCAAAAAAAAAAAATGTTGGTTGTTATTATTATGGCTATTATTATCAGTATCCTACAGCCATTCTCAATTGACTTCATTTTTAAAACAACAGATATTCCAGTTGAGAATATATCCTGATTAGTCGACGTCCTTCTTTAAAGAATATTCCAAAACTGGATTCATATTCCAGTATGAATTCTTAAAATGTCAATTTTATTCAATGTAACAAAATTGATGTATGTGTCATTTATTCTCATGGTGTTTAAACTCAACTGAATCCAAAGTCTTTTCTGTATTTTCTATTGTTAAAGCGTGATATTCCTATTTTGTACCCAGGACAAACTTTCGATTTATACTTTTTAATATTCATCTTGTTAAATTAGGCCTATTATTTGTCTGGTGTATAGTATTATATACATATATTGGTCTCTCATAAACTTAACTAGCCCTCCTAGCAAGTCTGACAGGAAGCAGTCAATCATCTCCTCAAAGTCAGTAAATACGCTGAACAGTTTAGGCCAAGGACAGAGCCCTGTATCCCTCTACGTGGTACTCCTGTTTACATCATTCCTTTAATAATCACCCTTCAGAATTGACTGTTTGTCATCTATTAGTCTAACTATAATATCATATTACCCAAATTTCTCTGCAGTAAGTTTTTTTCTAAAACCTAGTAACATCCAGATCTTCTCTATTTGTAGCGATTCTCTGATCCATTGTTCCACAAAATGCATTGCTTGTTCACACAATTGTATTGTAATGTAATAAAATAAAAAAAGTTTAATTTTAAACAATGATTCTAGCATCTGAAAGTACTTCTGCAAGCACTGAGTGAAATCCTGGAGCTGGCCCTCCAAGCCAAATCAGCAATTTGCTATTTCTTTACTCAAAGGATCATTTTGTAATCTTAGTTCCACAGACCCTGATTAATTATTTTATAGTATTTCTCTTTCCCTCATTTCCCATTGATAGTGGGACCACCACTTTCTCAGCCCATAGTCCTTCACCTCTAGAGCATATCAAACCCAATTATTAATCCCTTTTGTCATCCCACCTATTCTTCCAGAGCAGTATCTCCTAACCATGTGACCTGCATGTGAATCACACATGATTTCTGTAATTCCCTTGAAGACTCTGGCTCAGACTCAGGCCTCGCCAGTCCTTGTGCTAAATTATCACTTTCATTCCTCTTTTCAGAAATATTTGATAACACTGTTGGGTTTTAGAAGAACATTTTTTTGCATTTCTATTATTAGCATATGACTAGTTTAAAAAATGCAATTACTAAAAGAAACTTATTTCTATGTAAGATGTGGTGACATAAAAGAAGAAAAAGCAATGATTTGCTTTCTTTCCTTGTAATAGTTTCATGTGTTTAATCTCATTCTGAAGGAAGAGATTTATGTGGTATTAATATATTTAGCATGTATGTATGTGTGTAATATTGTTTTCTTTTCTTTTTTTTTTTTTTTTTGAGTTGGAGTCTCACTCTGTTGCCCAGACTGGAGTGCAGTGGCCGCTCCCGGCCTCCGCAGCCTCGACCTGCTGGGCTCCAGCGATCCTTCTGCCTCAGCCTTCCAAGCAGCTGGAACTACAGGCACGTGCTACCATGCCCGGCTAATTTTTGATATTGTAAAGATGAGGTCTCGCCAAGTTGCCCAGGCAGGTGTCGAACCTGCAGGCTCAGGCAATCCACTCACCTCAGCCTCCCAAAGCGCGGGACTACAGGCTGAGCCACCGAGCCCGGCTTAATATTGTTTTCTAAATTAAGTATATTATCATGATAAGAATATCAGGTGTAGGATATTTTTGTTGCATTAGAAATTGGATAAAATGTCTTCTCAAAGTATACTCTAGGCATAATTATCAAAAAGCAAATGGGACATTAGCTTATATCATGGAAATGATGCATGGTCTTTGCAGGAAATTTTCAATATATTCTGTGCTAAAACTTAGAGTTTTTGTTTCAAGCAATATCATCTTAAAATATTAAAGATTGAAAAAGTTAAGATATTAAGAATATCTGCACCACAACTTTCTTTTATTTGTAAATTATTTTACCCTTGATAATCTACAAATAGAATTTTCACTATTTTTTAAACAATACTTTCAATGGAACTATGTGGAAACTAAAGGATTTATATTTTCTGTTCTTTCAACATAAGTTTTAAATAATGACAGTTACATTTAAGGCTGCATATATCAGACATCATCAGTGTTATTAACTATGATGATGGCAATTAAAAGCACAAGCTATTGCAAATTTAAATCACTACAATTCTATCTTTAAAAAGCAACTTAGCTACTTCTTGTAATAGAGGCAACGATTGCATATATTTTGTGTAATTTGCCAGAGTAACCCACCAAAAGTTAATTTTTTTAAAGGACAGTATCATGTCATATCTATGCCATGTATATGTGCTTGGTATTTCTTCAAGTGTATATAAAACTTTCAAAGGACAGACTTTGCCTTTTTCTGTACAGCTGCATTTTCATTTTCTTTCTCTGAATAGACCCATAATGTTCAGGGAAAATATCAAGAATAATAAATCCAAATCTCTGTATAAAATATACCTTCATGACACACTCAAGCTGGAAATCACAGGAACCAATAAAAATGCAGACAGCCTACTGATAATGAGGTCAGAAATACAAATAAATTTACTTTTAATGAAGACTGGAGGCACAGTAATCAAAGTGTTAAAATTCATTTCATGCATATCTCATTTGCTTCTTAGCTGATATTTACCACGCAATTCTGTGAGAAAGTAGAGGCCTAAGATGCTCCAGATAAATGGCTCAATTAATTGTACAGAGGTAGACCTCTTTGAGCTGAGCCAGAGCTGTGAGCTCTTTATTAAAAGCACTATTCTGTAGCCCATAACCTTGTTCCTTGACTCCTCTCTGGTTTCCAATTTAAACAAGTCCCCATGCGGCCTGCTCTAAAGGGCTTTGTCTCCCTGTCATTGTTAAGAGAGCCGAGGCATCCTGGAAGTGTGAAATCAGACCTCATGAGTTGAACGGTTCCCCAGGGAACGCCGGACTGCGCAGAAGGTCAAAGTCATGGGCCGGACCATCTAAAAGTGTCTGATCGCCGGTCTGTGACACAGCAAGTTGGGGGTGGGGGTTGAGGGGGCTAGACTGAAGAGGACTGAAATTGAACACATCTTAATTAAAGCCCACAGACAGCAAAACAAAATGTTTTCTAGGCAGCCTGTCAAATGGGGCTTAAATTTAGCTCTGCTAATGAATCTGAGCTGCTAACTGTTATTTCTTAAGATAATAAGACTCTCACGGAAGCTGATAAAAAAACTGTAGCATGTCTTTTTTTTTCTACTGTTTTGTTACTTAAATATTTTCCAACAATGAAGACAGTTTTCCAAAAGAAAAACATGGGAAAAGTCTATGCAAATAAAGGGGTAGTAAACATCTCTCTTAATAACTAGTAGGTTTCCAGACTACGGGGCTGGCGTCTGTGTGCATAGTCTTGCTTTAGAAAAAGATACTCGCATTTAACGGGACAATTTCAGTGACAGATTCTGTTCATCGTAAATCCTCTCTCTCTTCCTTTTTTTCTCCCTCTCCCTCCATCACTTCTTGAAAGAGATGGTACATTAATTTGAGAGATCAATTCACCTGGGTTGGAGAAGTTTTATGTTAGTGTACCTTTTAATATGGTGAAAAGGTAGGGCATCTTTTGAAGGGTTTCACAGTGCTCCCATATCACTGTTTCTAAAACGAAGTGGCTGGTGTCCCTGGGGAGGCTATGACCTCTTCCTCAAGAGCTCAAAAAACAAAAACAAAAAACAAAACAAAACAAAAAAACCTCAGGGGAAAATGAAGGGGAGGGACTGAGGAGAACTCTTTTCTCTTTTTTCTTTTAGAACTTGAAAGAACCAATAGACTAGGTCTAAATACTCTGCAAAGAAAGCCTCACTCAATTTAGAAGACTTCAGTGTTCTGTTGAAGCAGAAATTAGGCCTTGCTCAAGGGAAAGAATAACCAGAAGCCAGAAAAGACAAATTACAACATAAACTATTTCTTACCACCAAAAAAAAAAAAAAAAAATTCCCCTCCTATTGGCCTTCCCTACAATCTGTCCAGTTTTAAGGCACTCTTGATTTAGTAGTAGAGAGAATCTTCCCCAGTGAAAATGCCCGACCAGACAGTCTCTAGATTTTGCTTTGATGGTACAGAGAAACATTAACCTTTTCACTGGTTAGATGAAAGGTAAGTTGTATGGAGAGGTATTTTTCAGTTACCCAAACTTTTTCCCTCATGAAGAATTTAGCTGACCAACTTTTCAAACTAGAGTGCCACTTTCTCAGGCTGTGAAAGGCTGCCCACAATTTGACTGAAATTTCAATCCACTCTTGTGCCTTGCTCAATGCATGTGTATGTGTGGGAGTTGTAAATTGAGGCCTTAACCACCAGAGTTAATCTCTTTTTAAAATCTGTATTAACCTTAATGATTTGAAGTGCACTGTCCAACACTGGGCTATTGAGACCGAAGAAAAAACTAACCTCGACTATCAACAGTTTATTAGGGGCTTAACTGAAGTGACCTACTGTAGTAGTGTTCCGCTGAACAAGGCTATAGGCTTTTTGTGGAAAGGGAAAGAATTGAGGGTTTCATTAAAAAGTAATTTGTGCTTTATACTCACTCATTCAAAGAGAGTCTCAATTGCTCTTTATTCACACACAGTTAATACAGTATCACAATGTTTCTCAATGAACGTGTTGTAACAAAAGAAAAATTTTACATTTTGAAAGGGAAAAATTCTTTGTAACTGCAGTAAGATTGATGGCTACTTAAAAGATTATAGAATCTTTCTCTCCTGTGTTCATGTTTAATGATGGAATATTATCATTTAAAAATTTCTGCTGAAACAATGAAAGCTTAACCTTACATTCAGATCACTAAAAATATCTTAAAAATAGAGCAAAGTTGGTCAAGTATTAATTTGTCTTGTTAGACTTTTCTAGAAAAAAAGTGTTCTGAAACCAACGAAGTGTCTTATTGTAATAGCCTCATTTGTATCACCTCAGAAAATATTATTGCATTAGCAAAGTTATCAGTGATTTAAAATCTCCCCTTCTCTCCATCTACAATACTCTTATATGATGATAATTTGAGAATTTGAAGACACTATTCACTCATTTCCCTCTTTTCAAACTATTATTTAATATCTTGTAGAGTTTGACTTTAAAGTTTCAAACTTTAGAGTTTGACACTGAGATATACGCCCTATCTTTAAAGTTCTCCTTTGAAGGAATAAGAGATAAAGTATACAAGAAGCTTACTTGTGCCCCAAATTTAATGACAAAGTCCAGGAAACATCAGAATATATGTTAAGTATCTACCCTTTTCAGAAGTAAAGAGTATTTGTAAAATTGGTAGTATATTCAGATATTTCTGACTTAAATGTATGGTCCTCAATTTTTCCCACCATCAGAAATGTCATAAAGACCACAGAAGGTCTAAGAGTGAGCAAGGTCAAAGACTGAATTATCTTTTTGTCCCTGAATAGTTCAACATCTCTCTTGTTCAATTCAGAGCACATTAGATTATAAGGTCAGCATGGAATGAGGAATCATTAGATTTATATCCCTAAAACTGGAGGAAAAAAAATGAAGACTCTGTTATTTAGTATTCCCCAAATTGATGTTCATTTTACCAAATCAAAATTATGTCTCATTAAATCCTTAGGGAAAAGGCTATTGTTATTCACATCAATTTACATAGAACTGTTGGGAAAGAAATATCTCTATTTTTTCCAGCTTTGAAAGAACACGTACTTTAAACTTCCATAGTGGCATACAGGCCAACTGGGTTAATGTAGTTTGCATATTCATGAAGTTTTAAAATCAATGGCAGCTTCTCTCCAAGAAAAAACAAACTTATATAATTTGTATTCAATTGTATAATGGACAGGTATCTAAACTTTTGAAGTAAATGGTACTTGAATTTTCCTAAAATAAATTACTGTGCCCATATTAATTGGATTATAACTATGCCAGAAATAAAATTCATAAAAAAGAAAATGAATAAAATTAACATTCACAAAATTGTTTAGTACAAGGAACCAAGTCAGCATATGTGCAAAGAGAATTCAAATGATCCTCTCAACCACTATTTCAGGTATGCCTATTTTGAAAAAATATGTGACAGTTGTTATTATCTTCTTGGTTACAAATGAGTTGATAATTACCACTTTAAAGAAACTGTAAACTCCCAACATTTTTATTTTTATCACACAATAAATAGTCATTTGATAATATGCAAATAATAAAATTTTAAAATATTACAGTTTTGGAGCAAGCATCTGCTATTTTAGTTTGAACACATGTTATTTTTTCACTTGGTCTTAATTCTGTTAAATGAATTAAAGAAGGACACGATGATCTGCAGACCCTTGGATGGTAGGAAACATATATTTCTTCCTTTCAAGTAAGTCTGTTACCTCGTCAGGGTCATCTTGCTGAGCATTCACAATGGTAAGCATATTGCCGCAAATAGTAAGTGGATATTTTATTTCAGGAAAAGTGAAATTTGCAAAAAAAATTGGTCAAGTCAATCCTACTTATTGTCCAGTTTGTGATGGATAATTTAAGGATTGTATTAATGTCCCCCAAATTCCTGTGAATTAAATCACCAATGCATGGACACATAGTGGTAAATTGAAAAAAATAATTTAATTCTGGAAATTGATGAAATAATTACCATCAATCTATTTATTAATATGTCATGGAAACAGTTATACCCAAATCATGAAGTTTTAAGAGACAAGACTAATTTGGCATTTTTACAGACTTGTTTCCTAGCTAGAAACATTTTAAACAATCTTGATTCTCAGTTTAGATCCAGCATTATCTATGGGATGTGCAAAGAAATTTGGACAACTAAGGAATTGGATTAGCTACCCAAATAGCAAGAGCTCATACCAAGTTATTGAGTATTATGACCTAAACTTTTCAGTGAACTATGCAACAGATTTCATGCATGTTTGAATTATAAGTATTAATGCTATAGGGAAAGCTGATACTGTCTGAGAGAAGATGATACAGCATTGCTTTAATACCTAGAAAAAACGACAATAGCTGATGAAAATATTCCCACTCAGTTGATTAACCTTTGGAGAATACAACAATTTTAAAGTTATTTTACTTTTTATTATTTATGTTTAACATATTACTTTGCCGTTAAAAAGCAGAGGTAGTATAAAAATCAGGGGGTTGGCAAATCTTTGTAAGACCAACCCTGAATCTTCACATTTAAATTATTTACTGTAATGATTCAGTCAGGTGGGATTCAGGATTGAATTATTAAATGATGTAGACCTTGTATGTTGCTTGATATGAGCAATAGGAGAGTTGCATCATTTCTTACCTGTGACGTCAGCAGCCATCAACCCTTCTGCTCTGATGACTTTCACCTGGAGAAATCCCACATCTTTCAGGTTGTGAAATATCCTCAGTGGGCTCTGCAAGACCCGAACATTGGAATTAGAAAAGAAAGGTCCTAAGGAGACTCAAAGAATGAACTGAGAAAACACTAAGTTTTATAGTTTATCTCAAGATGCTGCTAAAGAAGTTTAAAGGGTCATTTGCGTTTTTCCAATTCAAACTACCTTTCCCCTCCATACACATTTATGTAGATAATTGTTGTTATACAAGTAGGTTTTCTGAAAAAATAAAAACATCACATTTATCCCCCATAAATAATTACCAATAGATGGTGAGCAATAAATTATACAATAGATATGTCTACTTTCTTCCTTCAATTTTCTACCCAAAAAAAGTGCTCCCAGACATCTTTCATCTGTAGATATAATGGTTTGAAGATGAGTGATTCTTAATATTAAATCTTAAGTTGTTGATTATGTAACACTTTTCAGACTTTGGGGGTAAGAAAGTCAACATTAAACTCACTATTATTTTCTATAATTTTCTTCCTGGTGAGTTTTGGAAATTATGTGTACCAGATGAGGGTTAAATTATCTAAAGACTATTTTCCAATATTTATTTCAAAAGGCATGTAGTTCTACATAAGTAAAAGAAACACATAATCTTTAAATAAATCACATTGATGACAAAATAAAAACTGGTGATCAATTTCTCTTAAATTTATAGTTTTATTTGCTACTATAGCATGGATAGCAGTAGAAGTATGGAAACTGATAGAAAAACCAGATCCAAATGATAAACTCTATCTTACTTCATAAATTAACAGTGGTAGTACCTTAATAAGGGTAGTACTTGAAAAAATTGAGAGGGACACTAATGCATATTTCAGAAGCCTAATTAATGGACATAAATACTTGGAGAGTAAAATGAACTTATAGAATACTGATATACATTTGTTCATTTACCTTTCATAGTATTTTTCTTAAGATGAGATCAATACTTCTCAGTAAATCAAAGGTACTTCTTGATCATAATCTTGAAAATGTTTCACGATCAGGGAGCATAACATACTTTTGCATAATACAGTTATCTGTTAAAATGTTGCTAGAGTAAAAACCATTCCCATCCTTGAATTAATAATGTGAGAATGCTGACAAGCAAAAGCTTATTGAGATATGAACTTTATCAGTCCCGTATGACCAGTCATTGTTTACACTGAAGCTATAACCTTGGTATATTGAGACGAGGAAATGCAGATATATGAGTAATCTCACAGCCCAACTTTTTAAAAAGAGGGTTTAGCACAAGGATTAACTCTTAATCTTTTATTGTTTCTAAATAGTTGCTTATCAACAAGAATCTGTTTAAAATATCCAGATGACAGGGTTCAGTAAAAATGCACTTCTCTCTCCATTTAAATTCCTGTGAATTAAGGGTTTAACAGTGAAGGCTTTAGACAGTAGTGTTATAATTCGGAGGCTTGTATGCATGTAGTGTTCTTACAGTAACATCAAGTTTGAGAAGCTTCTTATCTCAGAGCTTACCCAATATTATAAACCAGAGAAGTCTCCTACCCTAATGACAGGGAATAGTTTTATCAAGTGGTTCCTGTACTTTAATTTTTGGGAGCAATTTAAACCACATTTCATTGTGACTAAAACAAAGATCATCAGTCCTCATGTCTGAGAATACCATACTGGTAACCGCCTTCCACAGACATATTGTCTTCTAGTGCTTGTGATGTTCTGCTTCCCATTTGGAAAGGTAATTATTGTTTGAAGGTTTCATTTCCCCAAGTCAGCCGACACTCAGTAATTTATTGCAAATATCAGCTATTTAGGCCAGTGATACACAGATTATAACAAAAACTTCAAAACAGCAAATAACTACAACCATTAAAAAATATAACTTTAAGTAATGTTTCAACAAGAGGTATTCTTGCTTTGTTATTTATGGTTATTTTAGAAGGCCTAAAAACCTGGATGGCTTCTGAAGCCAGAAATTTCCATAGCAGAGGAATCTATGATTTGCTGTGAATCCTTTCAGCCCTCAATAGATGGGAAAAGATTGAAATGCTCTGGAGAGGAGTCCTCTTTATTTTTTTAATGAAAGGCTGTATAATATATTTTCTCTATGGCTGCAGCAGCTGTCAGGGAGAGCATCTCAGTTCAGCTCTATTACGGGAGAGGCAATACCCCATCCTATGGCATCGAGATGCTCTGAGGGGCCAGAGCTGATTGACAGCTTGTCACCGTGACGTCTTATTCCATCTCTGTTATGGAGAAAATTAATGTCACACCACCAGCCTTATGACTCGCTGTCATCTTAGAACCGCTCACCTTTTATCAATGCTCTAAATAACATTTCAAGCCCATCGTCTCACGGTGGACAATCCGGTCAAGGGACATTAAATCAGATGACTGTGAAATGTCATAATAAAAATGGAATGCTAACAACTTCTTCTCTAAACTAGCTCCTCTGGTTTTTAAACTGTGACAAGGGGGAGCAAGGGTTCAGCATACCCGTTCTGAAAAGGTCATACAATTGCTCTTGGTCTACTACCCATTACTACCCGCCCCCTATTGACCTTCCCTCCTTCCCTCCCCCTAAAAGAAGAAAAAAGAGAAAAATGGAATTAGCCATCTTCTCAGAATGTGGTGATCAAATAATGGCTTACATAGTAATGTCTGTTTAATTTGTGGGGCTTCCATGTTTAGCAATGAACAGCTAAACCACAGCAGTGGAGGGCTTTTTCAGAGCTGTCTCAGCAGAGTGGGCCCAATTCATTTGCTTTCCTGACCACGACCAGTGCCAAATCAAATTCTTAGGTTTGACCTAAACTTCAAAAAATACACATGTTCTTAAAAGAAGACATATAAATAATTCTTCAAACAAACAACTTTCTTTATATGTTTCTCCATACTATTTCAGACGTGGTGTGGCATTCATTCATTTCATTATCCATATAATAAAAAGGAAACACACGGAAGCCCTAAAATATAGGTCTTTGTTCTAGTATTTCTATGCGTAATTATAACACAAGAGCTATGTTGCCTATAATAGCTTCTTAGCAAGTATGTTCTAGAAGGAGGTAGAGACCTCTGTCTGAAATTCAGGGCTGAAAAAAAAGTATATTTAAACATGGGCTCACTTTTTAATACATTTAGCAGAATATAATCTGAGGATTAGCTCAGACAGCCACACAATATTTTATACTTTATTGAAATGATGTTTGAAAAAAGGGGTGGAAACATATTCAAATTCTGAATGGCAATGGCTGATTTAAGGAAGTCCATCCAGCAAAAAGAAAAAAAAAATCAATAATAGGTGGATTACTTCTAATTACCTCAGCAGCAGTATCATCTTAATATATGGGATAATATCAAAATATTAATCCATCAGCTACAGTGTTATAATACCTAGAAGAGTTTTTTATATTAATATACTGACTAATTCCTTTAAAATTGTTTTAATTCATGAGGCTCACTTCTGGTAACAGGAGAATATGTTTTGGTGGGTACCAAAATGTGAAATAATCCTCATAATTGCAATTATATATTAGAAGATGCCACACAATACCTTAGGCTCTTAGGTGGTTTAAAATATATATACTATTTAGCCTTGCTAAGTCACCTCTATTAAACTGTTTATGATAACACCATTGGTGGGTGAGTTGTACAAGCATTAGCAGACAGCTGATTCAGTGGAGATAGCCAGAATAAATTTGCTGAAGCGCACATCCTGCTAATCTGTTTGAAGAATATTGTAGAGCATTAGTACCAGCACTTCATGTTATCTGCACAGGCTGATAAGGTACATCTTTATTAAATTCAGTTATTGAAAGGATGTCAGTCAGCAAATAGGAATATTTTAAAAATCTTTTAAAAAAAGCAGTTCTTTGTTAGTCAGAGCTTGGTTTCATGGCTGAGTGTCTAGAGGAGCCTTCTAAACACCTGGCAGCATTGTACAATGCAAGCTTTGTAATTTTAAGTGGAAAAGGTTTTTTTTCTCAGCTTCATGGGTACTGAGGCATTTACTTTTTCAAGCCGCCATTGAAAGAGAATGGTGGAGTAAGAGCTCCCCTCTCTGTTGATTCAAGAAAACTACATTATGGGAAAGATTGTGGGAGCATGCCGGGAAACAGGAAGATTTGGTTGTGAATATTTTGGTTTGGTAAAATTTGAGGAGGGTGGTTATTTTAGTGACTCTCGACTCCACACTGTCATTTCGCTTGATCTCAAGAAAGGAGGTTTACTTTTAGTTTTATTTCACATTTAACTTTAAGAAAAATTACAACAATTGAAGGGAGGCTTTTCTGAACAGCTGAAAATAAAAATCACTTCTGCAAATACTCTCTGATTTCCAAGCTACTCATTAATGTAAGTGCCATTAACTCTATCTCAAACTTGGAAAGAGAAAGAAATCTTAATTGCAACTACAAAGAATCAATAAATTAATTTTAAAGTAATGTTGTAGAAACTTGATTTTCCTTCATGGGAAGTTTCCCTGAATAATAAAATCATTGAGTAGAATGGTAGAATCCAGGACTTGCTCCAGAAGAGAGTCTAGAGAAGACCAAGTCTCTAGACATTGGTGGGTAACACAGGGACTTCTGCAAAGGTCTGTGTGGCATTTGTATTTGCCCAGAAGTTTACTTCTACCAATTCTTCTGCCAGACAGCTTCTCAGAAATGCTTCTATCACTCCCAGTGAATTGTTTACAACCTCATTCAGTCACATGACTCCGTAAAGGGGAGGGTTACATACGTACATATCTCTTTAATATCTCCTCCCGTTCCTTCTGGTCCTCCAGGGAGTTGACGGAGAGGTCAGAGATGCTGACTGTGGCTGATGCTGTCAGGGTGACCAGGAGCACCAGGTGTCCCTCACCCTCTTCCAGCTGCAACTCCAACTTGTGTGTCTGTTCCCTACTTAGGGCTGACAGGTCAACCTGGCACCTAGAAACAAATGTTTTGAATCAGCAAGTGGCTTTTTTCCCTCCATATCAAACAGCTGCTCAGAGAGATGTGACAAATAAATCAAAAGAAATACTATTTGTAGCACTGAACAAACACATCTTTCATGTCAGTTTTTTTTTTTTTTTTAATTTGGGTTAGGGTCTCACTCTTGTTACCCCAGCTGGAGTGCAGTGGCATAATCACGGCTTACCACAGTCTCAACTTCCTGGGCAGGTCGTCCTCCTACCTCAGCCTCTCAAGTAGCTGGGACTACAGGTGCACCAACATGCCTGGTTAATTTTTTTATTTTTTATTTTTAGAGACAAGGTCTTACTATGTTGCCAAGGCTGGTCTTGAATTCCTGGGCTCAAGCAATCCTCTCACCTTGGCCTCCCAAAGTGTTGGGATTACAGGCGTGAGTCACCATGCCCAGTTAGCTGACTTCATTGGCAAAATTAAGACCCTGATTATTTTAGGGTCTATAATTGCTTATTTCCTATAAGGTACAAAAAATGTGTTAATTTGAAATTCGATAATTACCTACTGTATTAATAAAGTGGTGGGGACTTCCCATCCCTAGGTGACCTAAGGATCTAGGTCAGTGGGAATTTGCTTACAGAAAGACCAGCATGAACTGTCCAGAGAGACAACTACCAAAAGTCTGAATTTTTTGTCACTTTTAAAACCATGAGTGTTTCTCCTAAATCATTCATAGTAATATAAATGTTATTAAGCAGTGAACAGAATATGTGCTATGGTGATACCATAAATTCCACATTTAAAAAATCATGCCAATTAATTAATTGCATGCTGCATAAATCTAAACAAAAAAACACATAAACCCTCAGAAAACACGATAACTCAAGTTAGGCACCAGAGTTGTCCTAACAGGGCTCTCATAACACAGTAGTCCATGTTCTATATGCTCCTAGAACTCTCAGAACTAAATCCCTTGAAAATGCTTTTCATAAATATGCAATTGATTTTGAAAAGAAAGGTAATGTGATGACCACAAGGCTAATAAACTGAGAGAGAGGTGACAGATATGAATAAAAAGCATTTAAAACAGGTTATAGCCAATTACAAGAATAAATGTGGGAACATATTATCAAAGGGGTGTCCAGTATCAGGGACAAATCAAATTCTTGCTCCTTCTTATTTCTCACTCTATTTGCTGTTTATCGTTTTGCTTAAATGTTAAAATCCCACAGACTGGAGTGCAGTGGCATGATCATAGTTCACCACAGCCTCAGCCCCTGGGCTTAGGCGATCCTTCTGCATCAACCTCTTGAGTAACTGGGACTACTGGTGCGTGCCACCACACCCAGCTAATTTTTTGTTTATTTGTAGAGATAAGGTCTCATTATATTGCCTAGGCTAGTCTCGAACTCCTAGGTTTAAGCAATCCACCTGCCTCAGTCTCCCAAAATGCTGGGATTGCAGACATGAGCCACTGTGTCTGGTCTTCAAACATCTTTTTAGTATGAATGATCTTAGGAACTGAACTGAAATCCATCATTTACCTTTGATTTTTGCCTATTGGTTAACATGAGAGATGCCTGGGATTAGATACAAATAGGAGGAAGAGAAATATTGATGCAAGAAATGAAAATGAAAAGAGATGCTCTGGTCAGTGGCAGAAAGTCTATATATGCTAAGTGCTAACTATTGAGAAAGTGAGAAAAGAGGATTTGTGCCATGTCTGGAAAACATCTTCCTAAGGTTAGAATGTACATCAAATAGCCTCATGGTTTCTGCTGATACAACATCCATGTCCAGATACTCTCAGGCTATCTCCTTAAACTCTAAACGGTGAAAAAATATATCAAACCCCTTATCTAACATTCTAATTTTAATTGGAATTAAGTTCTTATCGATAACACCTGGAAAAAATATAACACTGCAAAACAGCCATCCAAACATATTTTCTAATAAAAAGGAAAAACATGAATATGATTTTTAGAGATCTTTCTGGCACCCGACACAGTGCCTGGCATGCAGTTTCTTGAATGCAACTGACCCTTTGGCTTGGATAGAGAGTACAATACTAGAGAATTGAACAGGGATAATTCAGACAGTATTTTTGGCAGGATACAGCTGGAAGCAAGAAGGATCTTTTTAAAAAAAAACTTTTAAAAACTCACTTTAAAAAATATCTATTTTTATTTTAGAGTTATGGCATACATATGAAGATTTGCTACATAAGTAAATTGTGTGAGGTTGAGACTTCTAGTGAGCCCTTTCTCCCCTGGTAGTGGACACAGTATCCATTGGGTGGTTGTGTGCTCCTTAACCTCCCTGCTTCCTCCCTCCTTTAGCAGTGCTCAGGGTTTTTTGTTCCCACCTTTGTGCCTGCATGCCCAATGTTTAGGGTCAGCTTATGAATGAGAACATTCAGCATTCAGTTTTTCATTTCTGTGATAGTTCACTTAGAATGATGGTCTCTAGCTGCAACCATGTTGCTGCAAAGGACATGATTATGTTCCTTTTCTTTTACTCACTTTGATCTTACATTTCCTAGCCCCTTCCTTGCCTTATTCTTTTGTACGATGCTGCAGCACTCTTCAAGCATTAAAACACACTTAAGCCTTCTGGAGAATTTCCTTCTGTGCCCACTATCATTTTGCCCTAGTCACATAGATGCTGACTTCTCTTCTCTATATTAGAGCATTGCATTGAATCTTTAGTGTTAGAGAAGGTGTTCTATAGATGATATGGTTCAGGACTTGCAAACTAGCAATTTTCAGACAGAATCTGATCCACAGATTTGTTAATTTTTTTTGTAGGGCTAAATAAGTTTTAAATATAAATGTTTTAAAATGCAAGGCAAATATCCTCTGAATTAGCTACTGTTCCCAATACTGGTCTATTTCACTTACTCTACCTGGTTTCAGTAGACATAAGGATTTGTGATTCTGCAATCTCCTTAATCTATCAATGAGAAAATGGAGGGCCAGAGAGGCTACATGACTGAATGGAGACAGTTAATTAACAGCCAAGCCAAGACCTGAACTTGGGTCTCTGGAATTCAAGGTCTAGGTTCTGTACCACTGTGTCATTAAGTAACCATACATCCCAGGAAGAGGTGTGTGATGTGAGCAGTGCTTCTCAAACTAGGTAATACCTGGACTTGCTTTTAATATAATTTAAATTACCAATGTAATTTATAGGAAAGATTATGTTTTTCTGCAGGCACAAACATTTCAATATTAGGTGTATTCATAGAAGTAGTTAATCTCAGGTGTTGTCCTATACTTAATGTTTCAGAATTTTGACTTTAATAATTCGAATGTAGAGAATGCTTGTTTTCACAAACACGTTGGACAAGAGAGTATCAAATGACTTCAAGCTTCTTTATCTTAGCTAAGGTTATTCAGATCTCTGATTTATCTAAAAGTTCTGCTCAGGAGTAACATGCCATTTTAAATGAAGTGTCACCTAAAACCAAGCAAAACTGTCTTGTTAACGTGAGGATAAAGTTCACATTATTGCTTCTCTGATGGGTATCAAATCAACTTATTGCTGGAATTGGGTGGAAAAAAAGCATTTGTACCCTCTTATAGTTTTTCAACAAATATATACAAAGATGGGCATATTTGCAACACAGTCTATTGCAATGTGAACTCAGTACTACTTGCTGTGGGGCAGATTCTTCTGCATTTGAAGGATTCACTACAGTTTGAATGTAGAAGTACTAAGTGGTTACCCAGAGGTTCCTGAATGGGCACACATTAATGGTTTATATTGTTCTCAAATTTAAAAAACATTGAAACAAATGTATGGACTCCAAAAATATGTTCACAGACATGTACATAGAAAAAAGATCCTGGGGTTGGAAGTCAGATTCCCTTGGTTCTAGCCCCCAACCTTCAGTAATTAGTTGCATGACTTCTTTCAGGATAATGTATCCTCATGAATTTCATTCTTGTCATCTTCAATTATGAGTTAATTGAACTAGATGAACTTTAAATTCTCAAAAATCCCAAATTCCATAACTGGTTATAACTCTTTTCATGTTTACACTTGCTATATCTTTCTTTCTTTGTAGTTCCACAATCCAAAAAAAAATAATAATAATAAAACACATTTATCAAATGGGCAATGAAAGATTCCTCACATGTATTGCCAAAAAAAAAAAAAAAATTCTGAAAGTTGGTATAAGAAGGCACGTAATCTAATCTAATTTCAAATTGTATTGCAGGGAGCACTAGGGTGGGCCTCAACAGTCACCATGGGAGGCAGTTTGAGGAAAATGGGCGTGGGCTCCCCCTCTCTGGTTCAAAGAGAAGCTCCCCTTACATATCTATATATTGGGGGTTCTACATGTGTGGTTTGAAAACCTACCTGATACATCTTACACACATCCCCGGGTTCTCCTGGAGCCATGGTCTTCCGGGCCCTTAGCTGCTTGCTTTAGCTCAGCTGCTACTTTGGCTGTGCTTCCCCAGGGGGCTGCTCTCCATCCCACCACCATGCCCATGACTGTGCTTGGGTCATCATGGGTCTTCTACCTAGGGCTGGCTAGCCTTCCACTTGCCCTCATAGGCTGGGCACACCCCTTGGCTGCCATTGTACACATAGGCCTAGCTGCCACATGCCCGGAGATCGTTGCTGCTAAGGTCACTTTTGCACTTGGATGCAAAGCCACACCATGGGGAACGGATCTGACTCCCACATCAACTGCCCAAGACGTTGAATGAAATAATGCAGAATTTGTTTCCTTGTGGTGTGATCTGTGATCAACAGAATAGGAGATGGGAAGATAATTTCCCATACCTTCTTCCCTCTCACAGACGATTCCAAAACACGGTTCTCCATGTTGCCTGTTCACATGTGGCCATGTGAGTGTACCTGCCAAGCAAACAACTGTGTCTCCGAAACACAGGAAACAGTGACCAGCCCAGTAACATATTATCTTGGATTACTCCCAAGTCTTCCCTGCCTCATATTCTTTCTCTCACACTCCCACTGTTCGGGATTGTATCTCCCAATAAAGCACCAGCACTTAATCATTGCCTCAAACTCTGTTTTCTAGAGAACCAGAGCTAAGCAAAATCCATTGATACTGCTCTTGGTTACAGGTGTCTAAAACACAAACTTGACCATGTCCCTCCCCTGGCTTCCTGTCATTTGTGAGATATCCTTAGCAAGAAAACAGTGCTCTCCATGACCTACCATTAGCTTGTGTGTCACTTGCTGATACACACTCACTACTTGTCATTCCAGAAACCTTATCATTCTCTCAACATCCATGCTGGAGCCCACTTGTTTCTTTATGTTTGGATAAGGCATACCCTCTGTCTGAGATGAAGTATCTACCTATCTTTGCTTGGCTAATTTTTTATTAACTCCTATTGAAATAACTTGCAATTGTCGTTCTCAATATCCTGAAATGCCTTGAGAGCAGGGACAGTGTCTTGTTTTCAGCATCTAGGACAGCACTTGGAATGTAGCTGGTTCGCTCTAAGTATTAAAGGACTTATGGGCCAGGAAAGGGAGGTGCAAGGGAGGCCAATCATTTGCCTTTGGTGATGATGCTTGACAGCAGTAGAGCCAGTATTAGTGTGTAATGTGTTCCTTCTACCACCTCTATTTGGTAGAAAGTGCCTTGATTTCTCTCCAACACTCACTTCACTCACTCGCCCATTCATTAGTAGCTATGTCATGCGTGCTCATGTGTGAGGTCTTCTGTTAACATTTTCAGCCCCTTCTAAACCTTCTGATATCTCAGATCCTTATTTTCAGAATTACCACAGACTGTGTTTACTTCGAACAAAGTATTTGACCTCAGAGTCCATGGTTGGGGATTCAGAAAACAAAAATTTTTTAAAGGCTCAATTATTCATTAGTATTGTCATATTAAGCAAGTCATTGAACCCTTTGTGCTTCAGATTTCCTCATCTATCAAATGGAAATTTTAAAAATGCCTTCCTTTTGCATAGAGTTGTAGGAACACAGGAATAATAGATGAAAAAAACTTTGAAAAGTTGAAAATGCTTTGTAAGTAGAATATCTGGTTACACTATCACATTTACCTTAATTTGATATTGGAAAATTCAGACTATCTGTACCATACCCAACTCATCGATCAATCAATAGGATAATCAAAACAGACTCAAAACTGAAGGATATTTTTAGATCTACTTCCCCTCATTCCACAAATGGAAAAAATAAGGCTCAGAGAAATTAAGTGATAGCAAGAACCTGAACCATGCTTCCTGACTGTCATATCAGAGCATGAGGCTCTTTGCACTTAAAAAAAACAAAAAAAAACAAAAAAAAACCTCTATACATTTGATTTATTTAACCACATGAAAGGAATATCGACCATTTTTATGTATTTTATGACATTTCTCCTAAGAAATGAGGGGAAATTGAGGTTGAGGTTTTTTGCACTTAAAAAAACCCACAACTATATACATTTGAATTATTTAACCACATGAAAGGAATATTGGTCACTCTTATGTATCTTCTGACATTTCCCCTAAGAGTTAAAGAAGAAAAATCTCAGGGTTCTTGTCAACTCTTCTCTCTCCTGCCTTTCCATCTGCCATTCCTGAACCACTGACCCACAACATTCTGTCCCCGATGAAACAGACTTGTGATTAGCACCCTGGACGTATCCATACCAGTCCCTTGAGGGGCAGTAAGTGTTAGAATGACTAGGAATTATTTTTAATTTAAAAATAAGACAGAAATCCAGCCTCACGGATAGTTTACATGGTGTTAGCACAGGTGGCCCGTACGTCAAGCTACGTCACACAGGCCTCAAGTCTTCTGAGGAAAGCGCCGCAGCCGCAAGACACCCAGGGGCTGACAGTGGCACCTTCTGGGCTCACTTGCTTTCCCTGAATTGCAGTTCCCACATGCCCTGTTAAGTGGATATACGGCTTATATAATCTAGTTTTAACTAAACGAATCCTCACAAAATGGACAATTGGTTTTAAAAGGTCCCAGCAAAGGAACTGTGGATGGAAGATAATGCTAATTGAACAAGCACAAGTGAACAGCGATGATAAACAAAGATCTGCAGTGCCGACACTTTACTCCACTTGAGGTCTGTGACAGCCACGCTGTAATTCACAAACCAACAATGTTAGGTCTAGCAAGAATTGAGCCAAAAAGATCCGAAATCATCAAAAAGAATATTTGCAATAGAAATTGACATCTGCTCTCTGACAATGAACTTCTAAGTGTATGTTCTGCCCTACAGTATTAACTAATGATATTTGGAAGCCATTATGATTAGCGAGATATTTAAAAATGGAACTTCAGAACAGGAAGGCAAGTCTTTACGGGAGATTTTTAAAAATATAATTTTCCATAATTTTAGTCCAATTTAATAAAAATTTATGAAGCTTTTTGAGATTTGTTGATCTATGAGAAATACTTTATAGTAGTATAACTAATAAAACATAATATAACATATTATACATTACTATAATACATAATTCCTTCGAATGTTTGTACTTTAAAGAATTCAATATGTAACCGCCAAAGTGTTTTCAAAGTCCATGATTATGCAGATTATGTTTGTACTCTCTCTCTGACATTACAAAATGCTAAATGCTGTTATTGCCTTTCTGTTGTCAGAAGTTGTCACTGTTCAACTGTCTTTGGGAAGACTGCTTTACCCAGGCATACTTCTGCAAACTTGTATAATTTCCTATTCATCGACTCGAAGGTAAACTAATATACATACAGTAGTGCATGGAGACTGTCTTTAGAAACTTTGCCAATTATTTAAGAAATATTGCAATGAGTATAAACTTTCTGAGAAAATCTTCAGAAGAAAAACAGTAACCCACAGAAGAAAAGGCATTACAAATCATAATATATTTGGTTTAGGTTGAGTTTATGAAAAACCAAGACGAAAATCAATGGCACATTCCATTCTTTATTTAAATAATGTTTATCTTCCTACTGAAATATTTCACTCAATCATTGGTAAGAAAAATAGTAAAGTATAATGATTTCATTAAAAAACGTCTTTTCAGTTTAGAATTTCCTGACTAGCTGTCTTTGTGCTTTCAAATTAATAATGCAGCAGGATTGCTCCTGTTATTATTTATGTAGAAAATAAAATAATCATTTTGGTGTTGGTGTCACAAATAAAATGTTCCAAATCAGAATCTATGGAGTGTCAAGTGCTCAAATGCATTGACTATCAACCTTGGGGAAAAAAAGTCAAAGGCTGTTTTTCTCATCTGCCACGCTAAACATAGACACACATTCATGGGCATCAATACTTTCCACATCTCTTCTCCTCAGCATTTAATTCAGAGACATAGATTTATTCTTATGGCTGTAGAATTTGAAAGCGTTTGTTCTTCATTCAGAACTTATCAAGTTAGAATAAGTTTTTCTTATCATATGCCATTAATAAAATTTTTTTTAGAAAGCAAGTGCCCAAGTAAAGGCTACATTTGTAGCATTTTGTTGTCATGGGTAGTACCAAGGCCTAGGCCCTAGGAAGAATGCAACAAATAGAGTCAGTAGTGATTCACCAACCTAAAATATATGTACCCCCAATCAATGCCACTTTACAGATAAACAAGCATTTTGCACACTAATAAATAATGCTATAAATCTTGCTACATTGGATTGCAAATAACTCTGACTGAATAAAATTGCATAACACAGGATTTACTTATTCTGCACGTTCATAAAAACTACTTGTTCTGTGACAGCACTCATTCTTGGCAATTTACTGCAGCTGTCAGCAGCCAATTTGTTCAGATTACTGCTCTGCATAAAAGTGTAACAATCACGAGGATTTATTAGCTGATTATCGTAAAGGTGGCAGTTCGTCTTGCCTGCCAAAACGCAGGTGATCAGAAAGTTAAATAATTACATGCAGATTAACATTATTTCACCTTCACCTGAAATCTGTAGTTCAGCAACAGGTAAAATTTGTTGTTCAAACTTGCAGTATGGTGAGCCTAAGTTGGTTTACTGAGTATTTGGCACGTTATTGAGCACTCTGTGGCTTCAGGAGAACATGTTGCATCCAAGATTGTGGTGAAATGAACGTGAACATTAGAGTCAGGACACCTGGGTTTGAGCCTCAGGTCACTCCCTCCAGTGACATGCTAGCTGAGCAGCCACTTACTCTCCTTCGGACTCAATATTTGTTTCTGCAAAATTGGTATAATATGATCCACTCTTGTTACCTCATAGTGTTGAGCTAATGTATTTTAATAGGACTCTATGAGTTGTAAAGTTTTTTTCATTCATGGTGAGTTTATTTATATTATTATTTTTTTAATTCAGGGGGTACATGTGCAGATTTGTTATATGGGCATATTGCATGATGGTGAGTTTTGGCTTCTATTAAGCCCGTTGTCCAAATGGTGAGCATGGTACCGGATGGGTAGTTTTTTTTAACCCTGCCCCCCACTACTACTCCCTTTTAGGACTTCCCAGTGTCTGTTGGTTCCATCTTTTCTTTCTTTTTTTTTTTTTTTTGAGTTAAGGGTCTCATTCTGTTGCCTAGACGGGAGGGTAGTGCCACAATCACGGCTCACTGTAGCCTTAAACTCCTGGGCTCAAGAGATCTTCCTTAGCCTTTTGAGTGGTGCCATACTACCCAGTTCATTTAAGACTTTTTTTTTTTTTTTTTTTTTTTGTGGAGTCAATCTCACTATGTTGCCCAGGCTGGTCTCGAACTCCTGGGCTTAAGTGATCTTCCTGCCTTGGTCTTCCAAAGTTCTGAGATTACAAGTGTGAGCCACCACACCTGGCCTGTTCCCATCTTTAAGCCCATGTGAACTCAGTGTTTAGCTCCTACTTGGAACATGCAGTATTCGGTTTTGCTTCTGTGTTAGTTCACTTAGAGTCTTTGTTTAAAATCGAACAATCAAATGGCATTAGCTTCCTAGATATCATGATGATGAGAAAAGTCAGAAGACAGAAGATCACAATGGCAGTTTTACTACTGTTGCTTTACCCTGAGTAGTCAGATTTATTGGAAGGTGAGTCAATTATCTTCCAAACTATTGTAGAAACTAAATTATTCTATTATTATCTGCATTATCTCTACTGTTACCATACAAACTTCAAATAAGTAAAAACAACTTGCCTGCCACTTAGGTATAATAATGATTTGTTTTCAGTGGCAGGATGTGTTTAAATAATAATTTAACAAGCATAAAGTTAGAGACCTGGAATTTCCTGTGCCATCTGAACATCAAATAGTGTTGAAATGATGATTCGCCATAGTCATTTCTTTTTTCTGCAACAGGCATATTTGTTAATTTGTTAATTTAGCAGAGTGTGGAACACGTTTCTATTGCCCATCCTTTACTATCTTAAAATTCAACATTCATTCCCTTAACTGTGTAAAGCAGTTTAAACTGATCCGCAAGAGCTGTCTTGTCTACTTCTACGTTCTTGTTTTGGCACTCTAAAACTCTTGGGCTTACATTGCTTTCATAGACAATTATGTTTGGCACATGATCAAAAATGGACTTCACTTTTTCCAAACTTTATAAGACTGTCTTAGCTTGTTCAGGTATCCAGAATAATCTCTATGATCTATGCAGCTACTTGTCACAGTTCTCTCAAAATTTGCCAAAATATGAACAAACCTTTAGACACAAGGTGAAGTAAGATAAACAGGTCCACCTCTCTGCCAACAATTTTTGGCCTTGAAGAACTCATAATATTATCAGATAAGAAAAAGGGAAAGGTCAGTACCAAATGGGATGAGCATTTTCGTAATTTCCAAATTTGAACTTTTTTACCATAGAAAAAATACATAAAAGGATGCCTGTCATTATGAAATACATATACAGAAAAGGGAATATTACGGACTTTCATGTAATATGTACCTAGAAGCATCGGAAGCCAGCATATTTACAGCATAGTCCCCTTCATTGTTTTACCAATATAAAAAAGTTGCCTATAAAGTAATGAGGTTCAGTTAGCAAGTTACTCATGACCATCATTCTGATTATCCCATGGTCACCAAATATAACTAATGTTGCTATAGAAGATAAAAACAAATTAATCTTCATGCAAGGAATAACTACATAGTATCTTTTTGAAAGAGCTCATAGCCTATTGAGGGAGATAAAATCATAAGTATATGATTATAATGAAGTGTATTTAATGTATTAACAGATGTGGTGCATCCCAAACAGAACAAAATAAAACAGTAAGAAAACTCTGAAAATCATGTTTTAATAAAAGGAAAAATGTGCAATAAAAGCCTACGCTTTAAAAAGGCTTGAAATGCCTCACTAATCATCAGGGAGATGCAAATCAAAACCACTCTGAGATACCACCTAACTCCAGTCAGAATGGCAATTATCAATAACTCAAAAAATAACAGTTGCTGGAGAGGGTGTGGCGAACAGGGAACACTCCCACTGTTGGTGGGAGTGTAAACTAGTGCAACCTCTGTGGAAAGCAGTGTGGCGATTCCTAAAAGCTCTCAACACCAACCTCCCATATGACCCCGCAATCCCCCTACTGGGACTATACCCTGAAGAACTCAAATCACTTTATAAAAAAGATACCTGCACTCATATGTTTATTGCAGCATTGTTCACAATAGCAAGAACCTGGAAGCAACCTTGCTGTCCATCAAAAGAGGACTGGATTAAAAAAATGTGGTACA